>JAHBCN010005106.1:0-57927 GCA_019359885.1 Listronotus oregonensis
CGTATTTGCAATTTGAAAATATAGAAATAAAATAAAAGTGGATCAGATTCTGCCATCTCCTAGACATTAACTCAAAACAAAATAAGTTTTAACCATTGGTATAGATTTCTATAAATTTAAGATATTTTTAAGGATTTTGTCAAACAGAGGGCGCAATGCAAAAATGCGGTTTTTGAAAACCCAATCTAAAAATCTAAAACTAAGATTAAACAATGTTTGTTGATAACCTTCGAGCATATACCTGCTGAAGGTGACCTTGGCACGATAAGTTTATAGCCCTTCTCTCTCACCCCCCATAAACTTTTATCTATGCGCAGATTGAAGTTTCTCCTCTTCTCTATTTCTCTGGAAATACAAAAAGACCAGCGGAAAAAATTTGCGAATTCGTAATTCGTAAATCGCATTTTACAAGTATATGAACTACGCTTATCTCTACCTACGACGTTACGGAGTTCGTCTGTGGTCACTGGGCGTGCAATTTCTTCGCGGGTAATCATGTGACCTGAACTTCGTAGCAACACTCTACGCAATATTGCCAATTAACACACGAACAAGGAACGACGAAATATTTGTCTTTATAATTTAAAATTTATAGTAAAATTGGTGTTTTCAACTGTAACAGTTTAAAATTTTCTTTTAAAAATTTAAAATTAACATTTTTATTTTAAAATTAGATAAGGCTAGTTCTGTTAAAATTCATGACTTGAATTACCGACGATGACGTATCTATACTATTAGGACTGTTTTTGTTCGTTAAAATTTGTTTTAGGGTATTTTTTTCATGTTTGTAATGATCAATCAATCAAAGGATCCCATAGAAACAAATAACAGAAAAAGTAGACGTCTAACTGATTTTACAATTGTCTATAAATATAATTATAATTTTTAAGTTTTAATTTAGTAAGTACCCGTTTGTATTATTTGTTAAATGCTATAGGATAAAAAAAAATATTTTTGCTTTTTAGGATACTCTACCAAGTTTTACAAATTTTATTCTCAAACTTTACAAATATTTAAAAACCAAACGTTTTTCGAGAATCCTAACTTAGTGATCCTGACAAAGAAAGAAACAAACTTTTAAGTGAAGAGAACAAGAAAAGAAATAATCAGCTGTTTGTTAGCTTTGTTGTCACAGAAGTCGTGTGTGGTGGGTAAGTTAAGTTTCTCTGTTATCGACGCTGCATTCAGCTTTTCTTTCGTGATTTGTGGATCCAGCTGTTGCGAACTATTTGACGTTGCCGGGTTGAATATTTTGTTGGTAGAACTAGAAATAACCTTGGGCAAATATTGTTATATTTTTTTTAAACAGTTATACCATAACTTTAAACCCTTGTGATTCAGTTTTTTATGTAGTACTTTAACAATACATTAACAAAAGTGTGTAAATACATACATATTTGAAATGGCATTTTATCATTATTTCTTTAGCCCTTAGTGATCTGGCAATAGTGCTAGATTGGTTTCCCGCATTCCCGCTGTCATAAAAAAACGACCGTTGGATATTTCACTTTCAACGGCGTTTTCAATCGGTATTTGGTCCATTTATCTCCAAATTTCCGGTCAAAGACGGGTCAGCTGGATTTAAAAATAGGGTCATTATTTTAACTCATTCTCTCAAAAGATTTTAGTCAATGGCGTCCATAGGAATCCACGAGGATCAAGAAAACCAACGTCCTGAAGTCCGGAACAAGATGCACGCCATTGGAAATGGTGCTATTCCCAAACAGAAAAGGGCTGTTTTGGGAGTGCTGGATGCCAACAGGCATGAAAATAATGTACAGCCTTCCAAGGGAAAGCAGGTAGGTTCTCATTAATGACTCTTCTATTAGGAAAATGTGAAAATTAAATTTTATTTTATTGTTATCAAATATATTTTGCACAATTTTATACTTATGCTATTATTTTTTTATGACAAATCGGTGATTTTTACTCATTTAGTACAGTTGATTATAACTTAAGGCTTTTTAGTTACAAACAATATTTTTTTTTACTTTTAGTCAGTTGTATTTGTATTGTCTTGTCTCTCAATAAGTTATAATGTTACATTTATTGGAAACTAGATATCAAAATAATTTTTATGTCCCTCTCGACAATAAAAATTCTCCATTAACCATCTCACTTACGAAACTCTGTAATAGATGTAACTATATAAGATTCATGCAAACAATATTTGTTATTACCAAGATAAGTTTGTTTCTTTTGGGTTAACTATATTACCACATAGAAACATGTTAAATCTAATAACTCTTATTGTGTTAATTTATATGAGAACTCAGATTTTTTTTGAATATATAAACTATAACTTAAGAACAGTCATTTAGGAGGTAAAGTCATTAAAATGAACATGTGAAGGTTATATTCTAAAATGCAAACTTATTGGTAAATTTTTCCAAAATCAGTTTTTTTTTACTAAATTTTGTATTTAAAAGTTCTTTTTATGTTGTTCTGCTTTATACAAAAAACATTTTATGTATTCACGTTTTTTTGTCTTCAGGGCCCTTTGGGTTTTTAAGATGCTACATGTGTTCTTAAAAAAAAACATTTTTAATTATACACTTGTACCTTTTTGCTCATATTTTTTTAAAAAATTATTAAGATTCATATTTTACACTTAATTTATTTTTTTGAAATAAATCACTTATACTCCTTTGCATTTATCCCAGTCATATATATTTATTAATTAATTTATTTTTTTTCCTGACAAATAGCCTCTGGGTCAATCAAACATAAGTAATATTGCAAATTGTAAAGCTAAAGAAAACTGGGGAAATGCTCAAAAAGAAAATCGCAAAAATATTGTGAACCCAATTATTCCAGTAGCACAATTTGAAGCTTTTAAAGTGTATGAAGATGATTCAGCTTATGAAGAAAAGTTGGCCAAGATTGAGGAAAAACTCAAGGCTAAGAGCACATCTAATGTGTACAAAGGTAAACATTTTGAATCCAACAGTTAATTCAATTCATTAAGAATTTTTGAAATTAATTTCTGTATGAAAATTATAAATAATGGCATTTTCTAAAAATAATAAAGAAGTTTATTCACAGGTTTATAAAATATATGACCTTAAAAGTAAATAATTTTTATTAAATAAAATTATGATTGTGTTTTTTGAAATTCCATTACATTTTGTTGTTGGAGTGATATTTTTATCTTATGGGTTTTTATATAAAATTTATTAGCAATCTTGTTGTATGCCTGAAAACTATCAATTATAAAAGATAAGAAACCAAAGGGCCAACATCATAATTAATATTTATAGGCACTGCTGAGGATAGATTTTTTACCAAGACTGAAGTGGCCGAAATGGAGCGTAAGGGAATTATTCCGCCACCAGTTAAGCATGAAATTAACGATGACATTCCAAGTCCCATGAGCGTAGAAAAATGCTTCGAAAACGATTATGTTAAGGATTTGCGACGATCCGACAAGGATGAGTTCTTTGCGATGGAAGAGTACAGCGCAGATATCTATAGATATCTAAGGGAACATGAGGTGAGTCGTTTTTAATCGGAAATCTGGGCCGCAGGTGATGTAAAATTGTCCTTTTTTAGCTTCTTAACCGTGCAAAACCTGGTTATATGAAGAAACAACCCGACGTCACTGCAAGTATGCGTTCAATCCTGGTAGACTGGTTAGTGGAGGTTGCTGAAGAGTACAAGTTGCACACTGAAACATTATATTTGGCTGTCAACTATATTGACAGATTTCTGAGTTATATGTCTGTGGTCAGGGCCAAACTGCAATTAGTTGGGACTGCTGCAATGTTTCTAGCCTCGTAAGTATACTACTAAAACATTAAATTTTTTTCTGAAAATAAGTGAATTTTTTCAAATAATCATATTTTTAATAACAAAAATATTTGCAATAATTGGAAAGCTTGCAGGTAATAAAAGGGTTTTAAGGATTCAACTACTTTCTATAAAAAGGTGTTTTTGGACCTTGTACCTTTACAGTTGATAGATGACCACTTTTTATTATCACTTGGCATGTTTTTGCAGAAAATACGAAGAAATTTACCCTCCCGATATTGGGGAGTTCGTTTATATTACCGACGATACCTACACTAAGAGACAAGTGATCAGAATGGAACATCTCATCCTGAAGGTGTTGAGTTTCGACTTGTCTGTTCCCACACCGCTTGCTTTCATCACAGCCATGTGCACCATTAACAAAATCGAAGAGAAGACTAGATTCCTGGCTATGGTGAGCTAATATTTCTTTTTTCACTTTTATCTTTAAACTATTACTTACTATGCCATTGACTACATCACTTCAAATTATGGATTGACTTTTAGAGTTTGATAGTAATCTAATTGATTTTAATACTATATGAATCAGCATTGATTTGTTCATGTAGTATTAATATTGGATTAATAAGAACAATATAAAGCAGTTTAACATTTGTCTGGTAAAATTGAGGGGGGGTTGAAGGAAAGGATACATTTTCAGGTGAAACATTTCCTATCATACATTTTAATAATTGCTTGGTAGGCCTTATTTTAAACTGTTTTTATGTAAAGTTCAAATCAAATTGAAGTTTATTCTTTAAAATATAGGATTTACATTTCAAAGTTATATTTATTGGCAAGAAGTGTATATAAATTTTAAATAAAGTTTACTCTTCATATTTATCATATATTTCCTAAGGGAGAAAATCTTGACTCTGCCTTGTATTTTTATATTAGAGACGACCATGCTTATTCACAGGAAATATAAAGACAATGAAATATGCAGCATTTATAATAAACGCAATTTAAATAAATTAAGATTTCTAATACCTGCAACCTCCCTTACAAAAAAAGTCTATAATATATGAATCTAAAAATGTACAACAATCTACCGGTTTCTTAAGAAATATTAAAGATATTAAACTCCTTAAAAAATCAGTCAAAAAAATGTTGGAACTGAAGGCATATTGTTATTTGCATGAATTTTAGGTGAAAACTTTGTCGGATGCATAAAGATTAATGTGATTATGTTTATGACTTAGTTTACAAAAATGTTGGTTACAGTAGTTCTTCATTTATGTTGGAATCTCTGTTTGTAATAGTCAATGTCAAATGTATTGTACTTTTTTATCACTGTAAATTTTTAATTAATTGTATGATTTTAATAATTTTCTTAATATTCTTTCTTAATTATTATTTATTTATACATATATAGGATATGTCATATTGATACTTTTTAGTCCCTAAGACGCTTTGTCTATGAAAATGTATATTATTTTTAAAGACAATAAAGCATATTTGGATTGATTGATTTTCTTTACAGTATCTATGCGAATTATCCATGCTGGAAGGCGAGACGTATTTGGAATTTTTGCCGAGCACCCTGGCGGCCAGCGCCATCGCGATCGCGCGACACACTTTGGACCAGGAAGTTTGGCCGACGGACTTTTCCAAAAACACCGGCTACAAATTGGAAGACTTGAAACCGTCGATAGACTTTTTGTACAGGATGTTCATCAACGCGCCGACCAATCCGCAACACGCCATTCAAGATAAATACAAGTCACAAAAATATTTACACGTGTCACAGTTGACACCGAAAATCGACACTTTCCTCCTTAAATCTGAGAAAAATCCTGTAAATTCTACATAATGTGTGTGTGTGTATCGTCCATAGACTGTTGTGTTTTAAGCAACTATTTTATAGAAAGTGCAACAAGTGCCCTTTTTACAGTTAGTTGACAGTGGTTTAAAAATGATAAGGGATTTTTTTATTTTTATATTGTTAAACATAAACAGTAGGAAAAGGCGATTGTTATGTTTAATAATATAAAAACAAAAGCATAATTATTTTGCTCTTATGTATTTAAACTACTATATTTTTTAAACTTTTGTAAACTGTACCTTTTATTCGTGTAAACAAGTGCCTTTTTTACAGTTGTCTGTAATGATCGATTAGATAGATAAATTGCCATTATTAAAATGTGAACTTGACGATACGCCGTGATTGCCATATAAAAGGTGGATTAAAATGTTAAACATGGCTCTTTTAAAAATGTAATTCATCCATAAATAAGATCTTTACTAGGTTTGTTGTAAGTCTAGAGCTTCCTCAGAGATTTAAAGCACATGTCTGTTGAAGCAAGCTCTTAAGCACTTTGCCGAGCATCATTTCACTATTTCAAAAAATAATAATAATTTGAAAAAATGTAATAAAAATACTTCTTCAACTGAAGTATTTGATTAAAAAAATATGTATATTATTATTAATGTTCAGCAAATTTTTGGTATTGCTGCTTAAAAAGAGGTAGTTTGTTTGAATCTCCCCTCTTAATAGTTTATAACGTGCTCCATATAAAACAGCAAGCAAATTATTTGGGATGGTGTGATACATTAATTTCAATATTAACTGTGATAGAAAGGTCTGCTGCTGCTGCTGCTGCTAGCAAAAGATTAGCAAAATTATTCACATTTTTGGCTTTGAAAACCATTCCAAATAAATAAGACTGTATTAAAAAATGATGGCTGAAAATTATTTTTTTTAATATAAATTATCCTTATTGTCAGGTCTTGTAAAAAATAAATATCTCTGATTTTACTATTTTCTTTAATACCAATGGTAAATTCTAGTGTAAAAAATTGATTTCTTAATCTGATTAACTTATTTTGTAGCTAAAACCAATACTTTTTATTAAATAGATTTTAATTTCACGGTTAATATGTCGCATCTTTCATAAGTAATAATTTAAAAGAAGAATCATTCGTTAAATAAGCAATTTAAACACTTTCAAATTTCAGATAATCCAAAATATAATCCATAGAATAACATAAAACAAATCTTACTGATATATTTTTTTCTGGACAACAGCGCTTTTTATCCGAAATCGACGCCAAAAGTGCTGGCTACACACTGATTTCAAAATAAAAATGATGCGTTAGGGCGAAATTTGCCTTTTTTTACCACAAGAAATAATAAGTTTTTAAATAAAAAACATAAGATTAAGCTAATAGCCCATTCCTAGTGCATGGTAAATTTATTTTGCATTTTCTTTTCTGGGAAAACAGCACTATAAAAAAATGTCTGAATAAATTCAGTTAAAGAGAAAAATTCGATAAATTAAAAAAAAAACAGTAAAATTAGAGAAATCTTTTTTTTTTTACAAGGACCCCTCAATCTTATCAGAATTCATTATTTATGAGCAACACATATTATAAAACAAACTTCAGGAATTAATAGATCTGACTCTTGAATGCAAAATAATAGTTGCATTTTTATACACTGATTTGTTAAAATCCACTCATAAAATAAGTTTATGTTCATTATTATGTATAGAAGTTTTTATTTATTTTTATTTGCCTGTTTTTGCAAACGTATTGTATTTTTCTAGATTTTTAGCTAATAAGAGAATATGTGTTTTGCCATATTGTTAAGAGACGTAGATTTTTTTACTGTACCCAAGTTTTATGATAAATATAAGTAAGTATTTGTACAAAAAAATAATGCTGTTTTATTTTCCTCTATTACATACTCCACAGAGGTACCTACCTATCTCTAGATGAATACAACGTACAGTGGCCAGCAAAAGTATTCATACACCGATTAAAATGTAACATATAATGTATAATGTTAAGTTTAAAGAATTAATGATACTTTTGGACAAAAATCTGATCCTTATTACAAGCTAGTGTAAGAGTATATTAATTTGTTAAAAATAAAACATTTAAACCATTTTCTTAGATATTATTACTAACCAATCAAAAATTATAAAGAAAAAGTGTAAAAAAAATCGAAAAAAATCACACCATTAAGTTCTAATATTTGGTAGCATAACCTGGTGTATTAGAGGAATGCTTGGAGTCGTCTTGGTAAATTAAATAATTGTGTCCATGTTTAATTTTTCAGCACACTGTTTCGAATTATTTGTTAAATTTTCGGGGAACACGAGTGCTTAAAAATTACCGATGATTTTCATAAGAGCTTGTTATTTATAATTTTTAAATTTGTATAACAAGCTTGAATGAAAATTATCTGGTTAATTTTTATGCATGAAAGGTATTTAGGGAGAATATTTCTAGAATGCAGAAATGTGGGAGTATTATACTATTAAAATGTTTTTTGTGTCATACAATTTTCAATTTTATGCAACCTAATTAAAATTATAACTGAAATCGTTTTTTATTACTTTATCTATTTCTTCATCGTGTACATGACCAAATCGACTCATTCTAATTGACAATACAAACAAACAGGTTCAATTGTTTTGTGTTTGTAAGTAAGAGGAAATACCACGTTGTCTAGGCAACGTGAAATTGCCGCTCAAATTTTTTGATTTTTAACGTGTTTTATGTGAAAATTTATACATGAGTGAAATATTCAAGATAATTTGACGCGCATTGGATCCAAACACATTAAATTTGCTTTTATCACAAAATACTACAGTCTTTCAAAAATCTACTGATTTATTTACATATTGCTTAGCTAAGTTTAATCGCTTTTGTCTATTTTTTTCATAAACGTATGGCTTTTTTCTTGCAATTCGGCTGCAGTACCCACCTTTTAACACCCTGCGAACTGTATCTGTGATAAATTTGTTTTGCAAATTGTTCTTCAACTTTTACCGCCACTTTGTGGGTGCTTATTCTCAGGTCATTTTGCACCCATTGCAAGATTCTTCTCTCTGACTTAACTTTTTTGGTCTTCTTGTACATTTACAGTTTTCAATACAATGTTTATTTTTTAATTTATTTGTAATCCTTTGCACAGTTGCAAAAGCCATTTTAACAATTTTTTTAATTTTACATTTTTTGTCTATACAAATTAACTTATTTGTCGTTCGGAAACTGTAATTTCTCTCTGATTTCGGCCCATTTTAAACAAATTTAGATATAACACCGTTACTGACCTGTCTGCGATTGCAAAATGACGTGCCTTGTCGTGTGACCATTTGTCAACTGCATTCTAAGATTTGTCATTGCGTGAAATCGGATGTGCATGAACACTTGTGCGGTGCAATTTTTCGTCATAATTATGCATAATTTATTTATATAATTTAATAAATGCCCATTAAAAAACAATGTTAACACTAAAATGTTGTACAATGAACTGCCTTTAAAGCAAGAAAGGTCTAATATTACAAAAACAACATTTTGAAGTGTTGTTTATTTTTAAAATATAAATAAAGTAGGTGTATAAGGGTATTTCTCTGTAAGCTGAGCCACTCACTATCCCAGGCCGATATAATATGAAAAAATATAGTTTATTTTATAATTTGTACTTAACTTAAAAAGATAATCACCCAATTTACAGCAGTTCATCATACAATATCCAATAAAATAAAGTTTGTTACATCAAAAATGTTTTTATAATGCTCAAAAAACAAACAGTCCCCTGGTAAAAAAAGGGGTTTATCTCACAAGTATTTAAAAAAAATTATACTTATAATATTTGAAATCTAATGAATTTTTACTGACAATATCAGTGGAATCTATTTTTTAATTAAATAATGCATCTAAAAATACTAATGTTTATTTTGTCCTCAATTTTACGCACAGTCCCCTGGCTCTTATAACTACCTCAGTAACATTTAATACAATTAGTCTTCATTTCTACGTAGTTTGCCCAATGGTTATAATTAAATAAAACTATTATTCTATGAAAAAAAAACTAATTAGGAGACTGTTTGTCTTAAAGTTGCCCAGTTTACAGAGAAATGCCCATAAATAGTTTTGCTGGCCACTGTAAGTCTTAATATTAAATAAAACCAGGTTAGTATTCTTTTTGGAAAAAAGCAATATATTTTCTCCTCTTACACACCACATGTACATTTAATATAGTCTAATAGAATATTTTTTTTATCTGCCACAGCCTCCACCTCCGCACTTGCTTCTTTTTGGTGGTCTGTAGTTGGACGATGACCCATGGCCCATCAGTGGGTTATAATCATCTAAAATTAAACAAAATACAGTTGTTTTATGTAACTGTTATGTAGTTTTGACTTTAATTATATAAATCAATAACTTTTAATGCAAATAAATGGTGGTGGTTTGAACTGTAACTATAGAGGGAATTTGTCAAGTGCTGTTCTAAACTATAAGGAATGTATCATCTAAAATAACAGTTTTAATTTACAATTATTACCAAGCACTTAATTCTCAGAATGAGTTTGTAGGTAATATTAATAAATCAGTGAATCCACAAACAATATTACTCCTCTTAAAGTAATTACTGATAACTTGTGTTACTAAAATTTTCTTGTACAGTAAGTTGGCAACTCTGTGGCTCTTTCTTACATACAAAATGCTTTACCTGGCCTCAGAGATTTCGGTCGGGTTTCATCGTGACTACTCTTCCTTCCTAGTCTATAACCACCTTCACCTGATTCACCAAGTAAATTTAAAATCTCTTGTTTCTTGCGTTCCTCTTTCTAAAATATAAATAAAAACAATAAAAAGTTAATTTATGAAACAAAACAAAATAATCCTGTGAATAAAATATCTAAAATTTAGCATGTGACTAAAATTATTTTTTGCCATTAAAATTTATTTCAATTAAAGAGTAACAAAAACTGAAACTTTATTCGCACAGAAAACATTTGTTTTTCAATACTGAAATATCATACTTTTTTTCTATTTTCCTTTTTTATAATTTAATAATTAATAATATTTATATTCAAAAGAAAAGTGTTAATTTATTGTTGTTTATCCGTTTTCTGCCATCTTCCAGGCAAAAATTACTACACACCTCTTTTAATTTAGCCTGATACTCCTTTGCTTGTTGGTTATATCTTTCCTGCATCTTCTGTGCGGCCTCCTGCTGAGCTGAGATTCTTGCAGAAAAAAGATCAGGATCTGGTAACAAACAAAAGTTTTCTGTTATTACTGGTATGCATCCAAAAAGACATTTTAATTTTTAATACAAAAATTAGCAGTATCTTTTTTAATTATTAATAGATTAGGATTATTCTTTTCAATTAGTAAATGTCTGATAATTTAAAATAAATAAAATTTATCACCTTGCCTATCAATACAGAATGTTATTTTTTCTACAGTATTTTTTCTGTTACAACAAAAATAAAAAGTCAGATGTCCCTAAAAGCAAAATTACTTACTTTTATGATATTTCGCAGCATACTCCTTTTCAATTTTTTGCTTTCTATAAGTTTCATATGATCCGAAACACTTTTCCAAAGCAGGCCTAATGATTTTGATAAAAATGTAATACAATGCTATGCCACTAAAGAGAATATGCCAACCATAAATTTGAATGAGATATCCTACATAGTTTATTGAGTATGCTAAAGATTGGTATCCGCTTCTCAAGAAGTCCACTAAAAATAAAAATGTAACAAAATAATGTTTCCATTTTATCAGCTTAAAAAAAATTAATCCAAAGTTTTACTTACTTGGACTGAACACGTTTGTTTCTTCTGCTAAAATATCCTCAACTGCGTAATCATCCATCATAAAACTAAATTTACCTTTTTTCTATAAGCAAATTTACAAATGTTTTTTTAAAAACTCTTCAGACAATTATTATTGGTTGTCAAAAACATCTGTTTAAGACAAACATGGAGACTAAAGATAAGGAGGATCATCTCTTATGGCTCTTTGGGTTAAAAAGTGACCCGAGAAAGTTTACTACCCTTGACCCGAGAATAGCATTAAATAAAAAGGGGGTGTAGCGATGGGTATAGTGATGGTGTTAACTTGACCGCAATATATAAGGTAAAGTTTAAAAACAGTTCTCTGGAGAACGCCATCTTAATTTACTGTAATTTAAGGGCCTTATTTGTAACATAAGATCTAATAGATGAGTTTTTGCTAACACCAATACAGGTATTAAGAAACAGTTCGCCCTAATTCTTTGAAAGGTGGTCTATTAGACAAGTTTGGTTGCCTAACAACACAAATAGACAATGGTAAATTCATTAGATGAATATACATGGTGTTCGGCACATGAGTAGAACATACGTAAATTTGAGATAGGTGGGGCCGTCTGCTATGCGGCCCACCCAGATATTTTGACCTGGGTCCTAAAATTTTTTCCAAAATTTTCAATTTTCAGATTTCAAAATGAAATAAATTTTTTAAAAAATTATGGAACTGACAACATTTTTATTTTATTTAAATCTAGACTAATACTAAAATTATACAAATTTAATAATTGGGGCCCATGACTGCTACAAAGAAAAATACGGGCCCTCAAACCACAAAAAAGGTAAAAAATATTTCTGAGAACCAACTTTGCATAGCATTGAAAAAGAAACTTGAAATGATGATGAGTATTTCTAATTAGTGAAAAATATCTTCAAGAAAATATGGTTATTGCACATCGTTTTAAAGGGCATGAACTGAAGATGTTTTTGACTAACAAAATACTCGATCATTTCTAGTTTTTTTTAGGGCAATGCAAAATTGGCTCTTAAAATTATTTTTTACGTCTTTTCCTGATTTGAGGTCCCGTATTTTTCTTTGTATCATGAATATTATCTTTAAATTTATATTAGTCTAGATTTAAATAAAATAAAAATGTTGTCAGTTCCATATTTTTAAAAATTTATTTTGGTTTGAAATCTGAAATTTCGGAAAAAAAATTAAAAAATTCTAAAAAAAATATCTTAGGGCCCATGTCAAAATATTTGGGTGGGCCGCATAGCAGACGTTCCCACCTATCTCAGATTTACGTATGTCTTCTAACTTATGTGCCGAATACCCTGTATTCCTGGTTACATTAAATGCTGACTCTGCATTTTTAACAATGTGGTGCACATCCAAGCCTGAATCCAACAAGTTAGTGTCGTCCGCGTAATTAGTGGCATGTGAAAAAAGCACATTTTCCACACGCACTTGTTGCACAATAGGTATACTATTTCTTACTTTAGCTTTAATAAGAAATATCATGATGCGAAGATGTTTTATGATAATATTTCTTTTAAATGTTGGATCGAGTTAATTTATTTCTATTTTTTATTAATTATAACTAAAATGTTTTCATTAATTATACTTGGGAGATCCATCACAAGACTGTTATAGACCCTCCAATTTACGATTCTTTATACAGTTGATTATTTTAATATAAATGACCGCACTTGAGAACGTGTAATGATTACTTTCTCGTATAATTTCAATAGGTAGGTACCTACTCACCGGATCGATTAAAATTAAAAATTGCTGTCAAAACGTCTGTTAATATTTTTGCTTCTTACAATAATACCCTTTGTGGCTTATATTTATGACTACTCATCAACTTGTAGGTATTGGAAAAGCACCACACAACCAATTTGTATTTATTTCTTTAATGAGCAATTTTAACTGTTTCATTTAGAATTTTGTAAAATACACAGGCCTAAAAATTAAAAAAAAATCTACAAAGTATTATTAAATTCAGGCTTTCCTTTTTTAAAACAGTGTCCATTTGACATCATTCTAAAAATTCCAAATTTAAATGAGGTAATTATTTATGGTGTAGTTTTAAGTAATAAGTCTGGCAAAAGGCAGTTGTTAACATATTACCTAATCATGATGGTCGGCTAATTTTAAACATTAAGGTTTTCTTAAATTTAAGTTAAATAAATTGTTTTGTTGAAATGTTAAGGAAAAAAGTTGTCAAAAACTAAAAGAAAAAAAAGGTAAACTGCGATTTTTGATTTTACTCGTAAAAATATAGACGAGGAATAAGTATATACCAAATAGAAATTAATATATTGGTTTATATTTTTTTATTCTACTATACAGGATAATTTAAATAGTGTTTCTTATTGCTAACTTTGAATTATTTTGGATATTAACATGAATTAAACGGCATTTCTAAGGAGCAGTGCGTAATTCTTAAATATTACATGCATTTAAATAAGTTACCAAACTATTTTTAGAGATCAACAGAAAGAAAATATTATTTATGGTACCGCACCCTATTGATGCTTATGGTACCCTTCAATTAAGAAGCTAAAATTAAAATAAAAAGAACATATCTCATCGTGATTATCGAACTTTGATTTAACACAACACTTGGGTTTCATTCCCAGTATAATTTGTAATCATCAATATTGGTATCGGTTATAAATATAGCATGGATTTAAATAATATATTATGTAGGTTTGCAGTTCCCGTTTTGGATGTTGTGATATCACCATTACCTTTCTAACATAAAATATATATGATAACAAATATATTTATAAAAATAAAAATATTCATGATAATATAGAACTCTAATTGATGAAGTTGGCGAAACTTCCCAAGCTGAGTGAAAGCTTATTTGAAATATTGTATAAAAAAACTGTATTGTCGACGATCTATATACTGGATCATTGGTATTATCTAAAGTATTTTAAAATATTTTTTCCAGATTCACTGTTTGCGAAATAAACTATATGAAAACTGGATCGTGAAAAAAATATTACATTATAAGCATAAGAATATCTCTCTTTAATAGATGATTTTCCAAAGAAGTTTTTTTGGGGAAAACAAAAATCATTTGATGTCATGTTATAAAACTAGGTTATTGCTTGACATTAACACTACTATGACCCACTGTCAGATATAACAAATCTTAATTTTGAAACTACTTCACACCACCACAATTCCAAGCAAATTAATTTTTAAAAAATGTCAAAATCACTAATGCTTATGGAAGTTGCTGGATTCGGTATACGTACTCCATTCACTTTACATGATCCTAAAACCGTTCGTGTGTAATGGATTTAATATTCGTTCGGGTATTGCAGAGTAGAGCTTAAAGAATCCACATTTAACCCCCTGTTACATAAGTTTTAAGAAAAAAATTGAAACTACTTGTTTCTATCCAAATAAACATTTATTTTTTCAAACCGATTATATTATTAAATCAATCATTGCTATACAAAAATAATTTAATTTATTGACGCTAAGGGTCCGTTTTCTTCTATGACTCGTAATTTATGCCTAACTGGTCTCATGACGTTTTGGACATCATGTATATTTAATTTCTTACTTTTTGGAAGATTCGTTGCTGAAGTTCTTGATCGTTTCGTGCTTCCCAGCCGTTATCATAGATTTTCTGAGCCAATCGAGCACAGAAAGTTTGAATTGGCCTAGCTTGGGGGAAATTAAGAGGGTTATCAATTCTAGGCACATACGAAATATTTATTGCTTCCAGCCAGTCAAGTGTAGCTCTGGCATAATGTGCTAATGCCAAATCTGGCCAAAACATATAATTTCCATCACCATGATGAACGCGCGTTGATAAAATTAAGCAATTTAGTTAAACAATTTCTGATGTAGACCTCGGCATTCACTGCCTCTCCTCTTACAGGACCAATAAAAGGCCTGGATACACCTCTTTCCGATATGGCACAACATACCAATACTTTATCTGAAAACTTAGCATTGGCTTTATATCTTACTTCATTTGGGGTCTCTTCTATATTGTCGGTGTAAAATCTAGAATTTTTTGGTAGTTCTGCATGGCTAAGGTGAAATATTTTTCATCAACCATGACAATCGATCTGTTATTTGCGAAGTGAACTCGCCTTAAATTGCGACAGCACCTGATTATTCTTGCTAGCCGAAATCAGTATATTCGGGTGAATTTTTTTCTTTTTCGGTATTTTAAACCATTCCTAGCAATATACCGAGAATCAGTCGCGTTGGAAATTCAGAAGCGAGGACCAACCTTTCTGGTAGACTTTCCAACGACATTTTTCACACTTTGAACTACTCTTTCCTGCTGGGCATCATACAACTTCAGTGGTCGATCACTTTTCGGAAGGTTGATACATGGGATTCCTTCCTGACATTCCCAAACTGTTCGATAGATGGTTGATTTCGAAATATTTTCGGTCCAGCCTATTTTTCTTCCTTACAGCTACAGAGAATCTGTATTTATGGTAAAATTATTTAATCTTTATTATTTTTATTTTTTAATTAAGTACTTTAATGTACACTTTCAAATATTAAAAATCATTATTCCTGTTTCCGAAGCAGTAATAGGTTTTATGTTTTTAATCGTCAAAATTTTTAAATATGGAAAAAAATCCTTAAATCTTATAAATATTTATAATTTGTAATAAACACATGTTCTCACGGGTGTTACTCTGTTCCTGCGCACTTATGGTAATACATATTTAAAAATTTAAAACCTTGAAGCAAATATCCAGAAAAATTATAAAAACCATCCAATAAAATCCGAATCGGACTCTTCAATACAGACATAATATGTATCATGTTTAAGATCGGCCAAATAGTTTTGATTTTTCTTCTGGCCATAATTGATCAATAATTATTTGCCTGACAGATGAAACAATGCTCTGAAAAATTCCACGGGCATTTATAAATAATTTTATACAGCAAAACACGAGTGTATTTTTTTTGCGCTGCCAGACGTGATGTCAATATAGATAATTTCTTAATACAAGAGAGTTTTTGAACTGTACTTCTGTGTCTATATAAATGACCTTTTATTCACGGTTCTTAGAACAATAGTGTAATAAAGGGTGAACGATCAGAGATATCTGAGTCTCGAAAAACGTCACATACAACATTGATTGCGCCTTTCCTTGTATAGACTTATGTTGTTATGTCTACAGATGCTACGCCACGTGTTAGCCCAGGAAACAAAACTGTCATCTTTCTACGTCTTCCTTATCCGATTTCCTGAAAAAGAATATGTACTTCTCTAAATATATCCACGCACGGTAAAATGCTAGGCCAAATTCCGGATTACCACTCGACTGAGTGTATTTTACACGAAATGTTTTAGGCTATTTTGCCACTATTATAACTTTGGTCTCGTTCCACATAAAGGTAATAAATAACTATAAATTTACATAAGCATTCTAATTACCTTTGATAAAAAAGACAATCCAGTCTAAAATTTTCATGGTACCTATAGAGCAAGGTATACTGACAAAACAGTTATGAATTTCCTTCCACCCCATTTGAATTATTCATGGAACTCAGAATAAAATAGAAGAGATCTGACCAAAAACACTTACGTAAAATAAGTTTCGAGTTCGTGTCCAAAAATTTCGGCCTCTTAAAGTACTGACTTCAAAAAAATTAGACCAAGTTATGTCCACGATTTTTTCCGATCTTTCTACAAACTGCGTAGGTACAGGGTTTTTTCGTATATTTTGGACCACCACCAGAGCTCTTATTTTAAAAGTAAGATTAACCTTTAAATTACAAGAGTTAAAGTATTTTTACTGAACCGTCAAAATTTGTCGTTTAATAAAACAAAGGAGCATCGGAAATGTGTTTAAAAATACCAAATTCGGCATTTTTAAACACATCTCCGAGGCTCTTTTGTTTTATCTAATGACAAATTCTGAAGGTTCAGTAAAAACACTTTAATTTTTGTAATTTAAAGTTTCTTTTAACTCTTAAAATAAAAGCTCTGGTGGTGCTATAAAATATATGGAACAACACTGTATGTCAGGCATGGAACTTGCCCTCCGTGCGCTTTGATGAAACTAGTCACTACTTATAAATGTGAAACGTAATCTTTCCCTTATAATTTTGTCTTCTTTTATACTGGCTTGAAAAAGTCAAATGTACTATGGTTCTTACATTTATAGAGTGTCGGAAACTAAATATACACATATAACAGAAAATTTTGTGACAAAGTTATTGTTTAGTGATGTATAAATAAATTTAATTTTTTCACATTTTAGCCAAATAACTCATTCCTTCTTTTGTGAATTTCAAAAACTCTACTATTAAGAAATAATTAAAAACTGCGCGTCCGATGACTTTATGAGCTCCATGCTCGAGCTTGGACCACTTAATAAAAATTCTTTCGGAGATTGAGCGCGGCGACTAGTTTTTGTGCCCTAAACCCTAAAAATCATTTATTTTTTTTTTCTTACAGGATGTTAATTAAAAGATTTGGTTACCAAAAAAAATTATATCTTTATGTAAATATAAATACAAATTTACTGCCTTCAGAGTTTTTTTTAGTGCAAAAAGATGTTTTTTATTACTTCTTCTGAGATATTATTTTCAAAAAGCTTTATTAAGCATTTCTAACTAAAATTTGTAATATCTTGATCTTTTTAAAAATCTTATTTTATGACCAAGGTTGTTGTTTCTTGTACGTTTAGTGTTATCATCCTACAAGTGTTGGGTGCTGTCGTAAATTAAGCTGCTACTATCCACCTTTAAATGTGGATAAGGCCACACCTCGGTCTTGTTTTACATGGTTAGTGCACCAAGAGAGATGTTTTTCTCGAGGTTTTGGCATATAATTACGAGGCGAACCAGAAAAGTAGTTGCTGACCTAACAATATACACCCGTGGGCAAAAATATCGAATAATCTTAAAATTTACCATAAGACGCAATGCTAATCGTCGGTACCAAAAATATTTATATTACCACTTAGAAATCATTAAACAAGGTGAGTAAAATGTAAAGTGTTAATTAAAAATGGAAAATTTCACAGTTGTGTATCATTACAATATTTGTTGTGTTACTGTTTAATCCCATGCACACTTTGTACAAAGTTTTTTAAAAAAGCTGTTGTAAATTAATTGGCCGTTATTAATTTAAAAATGTGTAACACTGTAAAATACATATTTTTGGTACAGACAATTAGCATTGCATCTTTTGGCAAACTATAAGATTATTCGATATTTTTGTCCATGAATATAATAGTTTGAAAATTTGAGCTTTTGTACAAGCTTTTATTTAATTTTCAATGTCTGTATGTATGTTTGTTTGGGTTATATATTGCAACTGAATTTTAAACCAGTTTTCCTTAACCAGTTGAGCTGAAATTTTACATCCAATATGGTATGTCGCCGCTCAAGATGTTGGTCCATTTATTTTTTTATGCACTCCTATGAAAAGGGTATCAAATGAGAAGGTTTGCAGAGAAAAATACAAAAAATAAAATGATAGACGACGTTTTTTTTCCAAAATTTAATTTAATATTTTTAAAATTCCCATAATATATTTATTATACTCTTTTTAAGATTAAGGATTTTTTAGCTTTTATGTCGTATTTTTTCATGATTTTAAAGCCATTGTCAAGCTTTTATCAAAATAACTAATACTAATAACTAAAGCCGGTGTCTCATGCATCCGATTTCCGACGATCCGATCATCCGAAAGTATTTTGATTGGTCAGAACATTGAGTGTGTATTTTGATTGGTCAGAACACATGTTCTGACCAATCAAAATACTTTCGGATGATCGGATCGTCGGAAATCGGATGCATGAGACTCCGGCTTAACTCTCCAGTTATTAAGAACCTTTTGATAAACACTGTATTTTTTAATTATCAAGTAAGTCTTCTGACTAAATATTTAAATTAACTTTTGGGTGGATAAGGACCCAAAAATATGTATATAAAAATAAATTAAAATAAATCAATTGTGTGCATTGGAATATTTATTGAATAACTATTTCATTTTTTATCGAGTTTAAAAATACCTGGCTCTGCCCAATTAGGATTTTTGAAGTCACGAAGGGATATTTATATAATTTGAGAATTATCATTATTTAAAAGTTGGTGGCTGTTTCAGACTGAGCAGCTATAGTTTTAAACGAAATTATCCCCAAAAAATTATACTTAATTTTATTTAGTATTTTCTTAAATAACATAATTATTGACTACTTTCGACTAATGCCGCGTTAGAATTGGTTGATCCTTTTTGTATTTTACATTCTTCTCAGAAGGTCTGGGTTGCCACTGGGTCAGTGGCAACTCTAATCCATCACAATGTCGATTCGGGTTACATAATGATGCTATCATCTGCATGCAATCAAAATTTGAAAATGTAATAATAATAATTTTGTTATTTAAAACTGGATTTTTGGTTAAGTTCAGTATATACTTTTATACTTATCTTTAAAAATTCCAGGTTAGATTGGACCATAACAATTAAACACTTAAAACTTAATAATAACAAAGACATTTTATGAAATATTAAAAAAAAACTAATTTACAGAAGATGTAAAAAATTGAAGCGTTCCAAAATAGACAAAAAAATTTAAAAATTTTTGTAAAAAATTTTAAAAATTTTAAAATTCAAAAATTTTCCCTTTTTTTTTGGGTTTAATATTTTTAAAAAAAAATTTTTCTTTTTTTTTTGTTTTTTTTTTAAAACTATAAAAAAAAAAATTTTTTCCCAAACCCAAAATTTTTTTAAAAAAACCCCCCCGTTAAAAAAATTTTTTTTTCGAAAAAAAAAAAAAAATTCCGGGGGTGCAAAAAAAACCCTTCTTTTAAATTTTAAGAACTTAAAAAAAAATTTTTTTTAAAAAATTTGGGGGGGGTTTTTTTGCCCCCCCCCTTAAAACTTTTTTAAACCCCCAATTTTTTTTTTTTAAGATTAAAATTCCCTTTTTTCCGTTTTTTTTACTTAATAAAAAAAAAACCCTTTTTTAATTTAAAACTTTTTTTTGGTTTTTTTTTAAAAAAATGGTTGTTTTTTATGAAAAAATTTTAATATTTTTCCCCAAAAAATTTTACCCCCCTTTTAAAAAAAACAAAGGGGGAAGGTTTTTTTTTTTTTATAAAAAAATTCCCCTTTAAAAAAAAATATATTCCCCTTTTTCAGTTTCTGGTTTAGGCAATTTACGATATTTTAAGTAATGTCGTTATTTAAAAGAAACTCATACAGTTTTTGCAAGAGACCTTACGAAATTATCTTTTAATTATCCTTAAATTCACCGGAAAAAAACAAAAAAAATTTTTAAAAAATAAAGATAAAAAAATATAATTTTCCCAAAATAAAAACAAATTTTTTTTGGAAAAAAGAAAAAAATTTTTTTTTAAATTTTTTAAAAAACCTTTTAAAAAAAAAAATTTAAAAATTTTTTTAAACGGCCATTCCAATTTTTAAAAATTTTTTTGGGGGGAAAAAAAAATTTTCCGTTTAAAAAAATTAAAAAAAAGGGGGGCAAAATTTTGGGGAAAGAAAAATTTTTTTTTTTTTTTCCCCAAATTAAAATTTTTTTTTTAAAAAAAAAAATTTCAAAAAAAAATTTTTTTTAAAAAAATCCCTTTTTTTGGGGGGGTTTTTAAGGTTTTTGGGGGTAATTTTTTTTCACAAAAAACTTTTTTTTTTTAATTTTTAAAAACCAAAAATTTAAAAAAAATTTTTAAACCTTTTTTTTTTAAAAAAGGGTTTTAAAAATTTTTTTTGAAAAATTTTTGGTGAAAATTTTTAAAATTTAAATTTAAAATTTTTTTTTCCCGGGAAAAAAAAAGAAAAAAAAGGAAAAAAAAAATTTATAAAAAATTTGCAAAATTTTTCAAAATTTGGAAAAAAAAGGGGATTTTTTTTTTAAAAATTTGAATTATTTCTTTCGCGTGTAGATACATACCAAATTTTCTAAAAATTGGAAAAGGCGTTAAAGGGCACTTAAGTTTTTAGCCTTTCAAATCAAAGGTGAAAATATGTTACTGAAAGAATAATCATACTTTGTCAAAATTGTAAAAAACTTGCTTTTGCACTTGACCAAAAACTGAGTCACTATAATTTAATAAATCGAGAAAAGTCGGGAATTCTTAGTGCGTTTTTTGTTTTTAAAGTCGCAAGCTATTAATAGTAATGTTTAGGAAGTTTTATAGCTCTTTTTTGTGTACATTTTAGTGCGGTTGACACATTTTTAACAAAACTCCACTTACTCTGGTGTACCCAAGTCCAGCTATTTTAATAATTTTTAAGTTGGTGGACCAATCGAACATTTTGATGATTTTAGGCAAACACAAACTAAATAAAGAAAAAAAATGAATATTTTAAAATATTACAACATATATTTACCGCTTAAATGCCAATTATTTACTAAAAGCACATGGAAGTGCAACGATGCAGGGATCTTTGAATAGTTTGATTACAAGTTCACGAGCTAATTTAATTATTATTTTGATTAATTTTAATAATATATATTTAAAGTAACAATTTTGCGGCTTTACTTTACGATACGTTTATGCTTTATGCCAACTTTTCACTGTTAAACAATTTGACCAATTTAATTTTGGTGTATCATTGTAAATCAAATGATGCATGATTTTTATTGTTTTATATTGCCCCAATTTCCCATCGCTATAAAAAAATATTAAGTTAGACACACTATGGCATTATGGGTAAAAGTTTTTTATAGAATCGATCCCGTAAAAAATAGCTTCTATTGGAGAAATAATAATATGAAAAAAGGGAATACCACCGTGGCACCGATTAAGTTATTTCGTTGGGCGTATAATTTAAGAAGCAACTCATACGGTTGCCCATAAATCCGATAAATAAGAATTTTGCCAGTATACGTGCGAGTGTAAATCTCGAATCGAGCAAGTTTCTCTATTGTATTTTCGCGCAGAAGCTGTTTTTAAGATGGTTTATGATCTGCCCCTGGCTTATGCTTCTATAAGTTGTCATTGAACATGTAGTTTTAGCAAAGGAACGGTTATACTTTCTTTTTAATTCTGATTACCTTTTTGCCGTTGGTCGTTAAAAACATGTTTAAAAATGAACAAAACCATAATTATTTAAAGATGCTTTTTCTTATATAATATTGAGTTATGTAGAGATTAAATCATAGTTAATAATAAACAACGGCGATGATCAGAGGATTTAACTAACAGGGAAAACATATTAAACCTACTGAAGTGTTACAACTTTATTTAAATTCTAAAAGAAGAGACAAAATACATATAAATAAAAATATATCAATAATAACATTTTGTATTGAATCAATGAATCTAAAAAATTAATAAAAATCTTAGTTTTAACTTCTTTAATAATTTTCCGTTGCCAATTGCCTTTGAGCCAGTCTAAGAAAGGCAGCATGCACATCGGCGAGCGTACTTACATTATTAAGCATATTAACAAGCTTTTTTCTGATCGTTTTCAGTTTAAAATTATTGTCCCAGTTAGCAAGATGTCTACCTTAATGCCTAAATTATTAATAAAGAATTCACGTTTACCTCGATTAATTTTAATTAAAAGGAAAAGATACGCCAACAATTTTTGAAACCTTGGGTCACTCTTTTTTAGTAACTTTGGTTTTTTTTGTAACAAAACAAAGCGCCGTCGTGCAATGCCGCGCAATGCTTTTCGAAATTTAGGCCTCTCTTCGCGTATTTAAATAACAGAATGAATGACAACTAGTGTACACATTTTTTTAAATGCTGAGTTTTTCCGACTTTCGCTTGCTTTAAAGGTACATATAAAATCGCTTGGTTGCCCTATTCCAGATCTGATGTTAACTCAGGCTAATAAATCTACGAAAGGCGGTTGTTGTACAAGGCATTTAAAGAAAAACGTTTACAAGAAAAATAAATGAATATGCCCCTGTAACATATTAAATGACTTATTTTGTTTTTCGTCTTGACGTTTTAATTAGGACGTCTGAAAACATAGATTGTAGCAAACACATTTTTATCTTTATACATAAACCTGTACATAGAAATTGCTTTGTATAACATAACAAAATCCTCAAATACGGATTGTCCGTTTTTTTTTAAATGGCCCTCCGATATACTAAGGTACGTACGTGACCTCACTGCTATTACCTTAAGTGTACCGACATACTGTCGGTTGAGAAAAAAGTGTTTATAAAAATATTTGCTTGTATTTTTTGAAATTAAAAAAAACGTTTTAACGGTACAAAATATATTGAGATCCAAATTCGCAAATCTCTCCTTTTGTAAATTTGTTATTTATTTTCGTACTTTTCTGTGCACGGCTGGCTACAGCGATTCGTTTTATCAATAGTGTAATTTGTGGCTTTTTGCCTGTCAAATAATAAATTTTCTTATTGGCTGATATTGCCGTGGTATGGTTTACTTTTGTTGTGCGATTCGTAACTACAACTACAACGAGAATATGGATGTAATCTATAAAAAGCGTATACAGGGCTACCCAAAAAGTTCGCATAAAATTGAAAACACGGAAACAATTTTAAAGTTTGGCAACTTTTTGAGCATATTTTCGACTTTGTGTTTCAACCTCTTGAGCAGGAGTGACCTTTACCCCTAAACGTTTAAATGGAACAACGATTCAAGTGATACTTCACTGGAAAGGATATTAAATCATTTTTTCAATGCCCATTTTTTTTTTAATTCTAATCAGTAATTTTAAAAAAAATAGTATTAATGTAGATGTTGAAAATGACCACCCTGAAAGAATTTCTAGCCGGGCTTAAAGGGAGTCGTTGGTTGGAATTTGCAGCAGCATTGCAGCATGGAAGGACCTCAGAAGAAGCTTGCCACTCTTGCTATTCTCGTCGACCAATCCAACGATCCGGGAATATTTTAAGGTATCTGCGAACAATAACATTAAAGTTAGAAACAGTAGAGTTTTACTTCTTTCAATGGAAATTCAATTTTTTGACCTTATATCGACTGTTTTTAAAATATCTTCTTAAATGTTATAAATATAACAAATGGCTTATATAGCTGCAATATATTCTAAAACAGGAGTCTCCAAACTACTTCCCGAGGGCCACATCCGGCCCGCGGAGAGCTAGCATACTTAAAAACTCCTTTTAGAGAACAAATAATTTTATAGCAAATTAAATTTAGTTTACTGACGTATTCTAATTTTATGTTGAATAATTATTAATATGACATCTACATTGATATGGTCATGGGCTAACTCCGCTAACTCATAACATTCTTGTAGGCTTATTGTTATTGTTTTTGTGATAAGTTGGATAAAGAAACACATAATTGTAATGAGTAAAGACATGTATAATATGCAGAAAATTTAACTTCAGTATATAATAACTAACAAATTATTGAAATGAATTCAACTAACATTTATACATTTTAAATAATCACATAACTTATAACAAACATAATGATATATGAAATACTACTGAGATTTATGTAATTGAGATTTTCCACTGACAATAGTTTGTGGTGTGGACTAATTTTACTTGTACCAATTATTAAAAGAGATTTAAGATGCTCATCAGTTAATTTCGATCTGTAAACATTTTTTGTGTACTTCATTTTGGAGAAGGTTTTCTCACACAAATACAGAAAACAGACCACGAGCAAATTTATGCAAATTATCAAATTGTGTCAGTGGAAGACTTATAAAATTCCAACAAAGATGAGTTTTGATATTTGTTCTTAATTATATCACTGCATTGTAGATCAATCATTTCCATTTGAAGTTCCGGGGCTAGGGTTTCAATGTCAGTAAAAATATCTGTACCAGTAGTTGTGCCATGAATACTATACATATTAGGAAGTTCTTCGTGTACTTCATAGTTTATATGTTTTCTACCCTTCGAGCCACAGTGTTTGCTGACATACTGACAGTTTTTAATAGATTTACCTTTTCAGGGCACGTTTTTCAATTTCAAGAGCCACACAAAAGCTGGCACGAGTTGCAGCCTCTTGTTCAGTTTTGAGTTTTGTAAATGAAGAGTTGCTGCGATTTCAATCCGCGCTGCATAGCTTCGAATTTTCTGTCCGCAAACTTCCTGTATATTTTGAGTAATTTTGAAAATGTTTTGTTTCATAATGACGTTTAATGTTATATTCTTTGAGAACGGCTATGCTTTCATTGCAAATCAAACATAGCGCCTTGTTACTGGACTCAATTACGCAATACTGAATGTTCCACTGATCTTTGAATTTTCTGCATTCACTATCAATTTTCGCTTCTTTTCCATACTACTAATTCACAACAAAAGCAACAATTTAAATCAAATACTGTTATAAAAGATGTCTTAAACTTAAACACGCACAAACACGTTTTAAGGAGGGTATGCAATATTTATTTAACAACAGTGTCATAGGAACTGACTTGTGGTTGCGCCACTAGCCTTCTTATATATTCCAATTCTGCCATCTAGAAGTGAGTGGAAGACACCAGAACTTTCTCGAACCAACGAGATTATTCTGTACGTGCTATTAGCGCCATCTGTTAGCGATAGAAGGTGCTATCTATTTCCGCTTTTGTCCACCACATGTCGTGTCACGTTACTCCTCATGGCTCGTACTCTCGACTAATCTAGAAATTACAGATAATGACAGGAAAATTAATAATATGCATTGTTGCCGTTTTGCGGACTTTAGTCCGATTTGCAGCCTTTTTAAACGTTTTACTTTTCGGACTTTTTTTTCATCAGTGGACTCTTTCACTTCTTACCCCGGCAACAATGATAATATGGTTTTGGCCCTCGGAACTTACTGGAGTAATCAGTATGGCCCTAAAGCTGGAAAGTTTGGAGACCCCTGTTCTAAAAGATGGAAACATAACATTTAGCCAGATGTGTAGTGGTTGTTTTAAAGTCAGATGCTTAAAAATATTACAACCCGCATTCTTTTAGCAGGGAAATTAACTTTCTATTTAATTATTCTCAAATTTTAGTAACAAAAAACAAAGATTAATTAAAAATTATACTTATCAACTCATATCGTATTAACCTGTCAGCTGTAATATGGATAAAATGTAATATTTTTACTTTTGAAAAATGTCTCTATGAATAAAAACTATGCTGAAATCAGGAATTTTGCCACGAAGGTGACGTTAAATAACGCGCTCTAAGATCGCAACTTTCCAATA
Organism: Listronotus oregonensis; assembly: GCA_019359885.1. Taxonomy (NCBI): domain Eukaryota; kingdom Metazoa; phylum Arthropoda; class Insecta; order Coleoptera; family Curculionidae; genus Listronotus; species Listronotus oregonensis. The sequence goes on from JAHBCN010005106.1 coordinate 26,456, forward strand.
ACTTACAAGATTTGACACTAATCCTTAAAGTCATATGTTATACCGATCGGTTTTAAAATTTCGTCGAAGGACCATTTATCACGGTTTATCGTGTATGCTAACGAGATGACTATATTATGCGGAGAGATAGTTTTTAACTGTCGTGTAATCTAAGCGATTTTTTGTATGTTATACGTAATGTGTATATTGTTTTAAATTCGACTCTTGAATTGTGTAAATTTGCCCACGTTCCCACTTAAATGAATAGTAACTATTATCTTTTTTTTTTTAATCTTGGGACAGTCCACGAAGGCTGATGCCTAAGTACTAACGTACCGTGGGTGTCTTCAGTGTGGTGAGAGGGAGTTTGTTCACACGGGACTTAAATTTTTGAGATTGGGAGGAGAAGGAAAAACTGTGCGGGCAGCAGGTTCCATAGTCTTGACACTCTAGGAATAAAGGAACAAGAAAGCGGGAAGTTCGGGGCCTCTCTAACTGAACTGTAAAAGGATGCATAAAAGTTGCACTACGTGTTGCTCTGTTGGTAGCTGCCAGAGAAGGAATAATATTGGCCTTCCTCAGAGGAGAATCCTGACAGAAAAATACCTATAGAAGAGCGACAGATCCCTACACTCGACGATGGGCAAGAAGAGGAAGCCTTTCTGTGAGCGTTGGATCATTAATAAGACGAAAGCTCTTTTTTGAATGGAGTCCAGAATGCTAAGTGTTGTAGGGGACGCCATTCCCCAGACATGAGAACAATATTCCAAAGAGGGTCTGATTTGGGATACATACAGAGTGTACAGATTGGAAGAAGAGAAATGTTTTCTGGCTCGAAAGAGAAATCCAATCTTTTTTGAAGCTGCCGAAGCTATGGATGTAATGTGTTTATGCCAGTCGAGGTTATTCTCAAAAGTAACGCCGACTAGATTAAACGACTCTTTGTTCTGCAGAACTTGGCCGCTCATATGTAAGGAATGAACATTCGCAGACTTTTTTCGCGACAGCGAACATGACTGTGTTTTTGAGGCATTAAACTGAACACGATTTTTGGCGCCCCAATCCAAGATAAGTTTGAGGTCTTGTGAAAGAGATATCTGCATTGACCTGCGCTTGTTTTCAAAATCAGAATTACACGGTGGCTTAAGAAATTGAATACTAGATTGGAGGGTACTATCGTCAGCAAAACTATGAATGGGATTAATTGTGGAAGAGAGAAGATCGTTAATGTGTAGAAGAAACAGCGTGGGTGCCAGCACTGAGCCCTGGGGCACCCCAGCATTAATTTGGTAGAAGCTGGAGGAATGACCATCACACCAACTGATATACGCGATTAGAAAGGAAACTGGAAAGCCAAGAGCAAAGCTTAGGTGGAAGACCGTAAAAAGGAAGTTTGTTAAGAAGCCCATCATGCCAGACCTGATCGAAAGCTTTGGATATGTCAAGAGCAACGACCTGGGATTCACCAAGAAACTCAAGGGACTTGTTCCAGTTGTGTGAGACAAAGGAAAGAAGATCAGCTGTGGATCTACTGTGACGGAATCCATATCTTTAAATTTATCTTAAATTCCTTAAACAAAAAAATGTTTGTAATCTGTAAAAAATCATCAGAATCGGCGAGAAATTCGATAAGTAAAATTTACCAAAAAAGTGTATCACCGGTTCAATTTATGTACCTAGACACACGATACCTCAAAATACCTATTATTTAATATCTACACCAATAGCACCATTTGCAAATAAAGTTATGAAGATATTTTCGTAAAAGTAGCATTTAACACCTTTAAAGACGCGGTAGGTCAGGACAGCGCCAATACACCCGACACAGGCAGATGGTCATTAAACCAAAACTGGGACACGAAATAATTTCTTTACTTATTTATTAATTATTATCGAAAAATCAAAATTAATATTTGCTACGTTAAAAACTGCACCTGTGTCTGTAAATGAATCACTTAAATTTCGCATTTTACATTAAAATATTATATTAAGGATTTTAATATCCAGAAAAAAACGGTAGAAAAAACTGAGAAAAGAGAATTATCAAAAAAGATAAAAGTTTATAAATTGGAACAATTTTATGTAATATTTTTTCACTGAAAAACTTTAATATTCCTTTTAATATTTTTCAAACAAATAAATACCTAAACTTTAATAAACCCTATTATATATTAATTTTGAAAAAAATATTAATCTACCTAAGTTTTTCTTTTTGACTCGTAATATATGCCTCGGTCTCATGCAGTTTTGGACATCATGTATATTTATTTCTCTTACTTTTTGGAAGATTCGCTGCCGAAGTTCTTGTTCGTTTCGTGCACAAGGCCCAGAAAGTTTTAATTGGCCTGGCTTGGGGACATTAGGGAGATTTTCTCCTGGCACATACGGAATATTTCTTGCTTCCAGCCAGTCAAGGGTAGTTCTGGCATGATGTGCTGATGCCAGATCTGGCCAAAACATATAATTTCCATCACCGTGATGTACGTTGATAAAATTAAGCAATTTAGTTAAACAATCTCTGATGTAGACCTCGGCATTCATTGTCTCCCCTCTTACATGACCAACAAAAGGCCTGGATACACCTCTTTCCGATATGGCACACCATACCAATACTTTACCTAAAAACTAAGCTTTGGCTTTATATCTTACTTCACTGGGGGTATCTTCCATATTGTCGGTGTAAAATCCAGAATTTCCTGTAGTTCTGCAAGGCTAAGGGTGAAATATTTTTCATCATCCATGACAATCGATCTGTTATTCGCGAAGTGAACTCGCCTTAAATTGCGACAGCACCTGGGTATTCTTGCTAGCTAAACATCAGTGTATTCGGGTGCCTTTTTTTGGTATTTTAAAACTCTAGCAATATACCGAGAAACAGTTGCGTTAAAAATTCGAAAGCGAGGACCACCCTGCCTTGTAGACTGTCCATAGACATTTTTCACTCTTCGAACTAATCTTTCCTGCTGGGCATCAGATAACTTCAGTGGTCAACCACTTTTCGGGAGGTTCATATTTGGGATTCCTTCTTCACATTTCCGAACTGTTCGATATATGGTGGATTTGGAAATATTTTCGCATTGAAAAAGCCTTACTATTTTTTTTTGGGCATTTGCCCTACTAGTTTATAAATACTTCTCCGAATATTTAGCTTGTATCTCATTGCGAAATAAATTATAACAACTATGGCATATTTATCAAAATGGCGAAACAATAGCAACTGTAAATTCCAAGGATCACTTGATATACGGCATCCATATTTCTGCGAAACACCTAAAATTTTGTTCTCAAAACTTCTGTAACAGGGGTTAGGTGCATGTATGTATGTATGTATGTTTGTCCACCGTCCACCCATTTCTCTGAAACTATTGAATTGTGACCATTTTTTTTTGTTGGCTTTTATTAACTTCAACTTAGAGAACAATAAAGATTTGATTAAAGGAAGACAGCCTGTACAGATTCATTAAAATACCTAATGCAATCGTAAGCATCAAAAAGTAATTTTATTTCTAAAAAGTTCAGTCAATAATCCAACTTAAAGAAGCTAGGGAAATTATTAATGTTTTATCCGTATATAGCGAAAAAGAGCTGCCACTGGTTCATATACATATCTTATTTCTAAATAATATTACAACATTATTGTTTTATATAGACATCTGCTTTTTTACCGGTAATTGAACAAGAAAACAGATGGTAATTATTTTTGAAATTTGTTTTAAAAGCAAATGTCCCGATTTGCGCTTGATTTTTCGATGTGATAATTTTTTTAAATGTCAATTTGACATCTTGCAGCTAAAGATTTTATTAACTATACGTTATGCGTGTTAATATCGGTTTAAATACATGCTTATTAAAATAAAAAGTGTTAAAAATTACGAGGGTACGTATTTTAAAATCCCAATTGTTGGATTTTTAAGTTAATTTGTAACTCTGTTTTAAACGAAGCATAACTAACTATCTAATCAGAACAAAACAAAAGATATTTTTTTAATGGATAACATCTTTCAAATTCTCCAAATTAAATTGCTGCAAAAGTGTGGCACGTAGATTTTAAAAACGTAATTTGAAAACTCACTAATATTTGATACACTCATTGAAAAAAGCCTTGCACGTAGCCCAATGCTGTGGCTATGTACATAAATTGTTTACAATAGTTTACACGATATAAAGAAAAATATGTTAATATACACAACAAAAAAAGCAATTCAGTTAAATAACATCACTTTTTTGGCCTGCAGGGAGTTTTAAAAGTCAGTAAATTCTTTTAATCATGTTACAAGTAATAAAAATTCCGGAAACTAAGGTTTTCGTTTTTAACAGAGACCAAATTATTGCTTGGCTTTATAAGCCAAAAGAAATAGAACTTTATCTTGCCCTTTCAACTGGCTCTAGATGAAGCTCAAATAACACCAGTGAACCGACCATCTTTGTCTTCGGATATGAATTCAAACATGTTTAGTTTGGGAATAGAGCCATAAATCAAGGAATTGATATTCCTCCAAAATCCACCAGGAGCTAATTATAGCCGCTCAGGAAGAATGGATAATTTGTTTTAACTTACAATTAATAACCTAAACACAGGATTGATTGAAGAGTATGCGTTTATTACCAGTAGGGGGCAACATTCTCTATTAATTCAGGAGTAGGTTTAGGATTATTGATAAGATATTTTTTTAGAATTAGTTTTGCCTTCACATAATTTTACCAAAAAAAAAACCTACTTGTATCTTATTTCCCATTATTTGCCAAAAAAGTGTATTCTTTTTGTCATTTAAAACTTTTTAGTGTTTAACGATTCAAAATTTCGCAGTCTAAAAACTTTAGAGAATTATTTAACATTTTAAACTTTATAATATGTAAAACAAACTTTAAAAAAGCACATTTAAAACAGCCCTGGTATAAAAAATCATTAAAATAAAATATAGGTTACAAGTGTTAAATAAAATATTCTATATGATTAAATTTTCACCATATCCACCTGAAATATAATGTAATATCAGGTGCAGAATAACGTATTAAAAATACTCCAATCATGATTTTTTGTTATATAACTTTAAAATTACCTTGTTATATTTCCTGAAATACGAATTTATAATTTTATAATTATTAAAATAATTTTTAATTGGCACATATTTTATGTAGCTTTGTCTTCGGCTTTTTTAAAGTTGGATTTTAACAATTTATTTTTATAAATAAAATGTGGCAAAACACATTTTAATTTGTTTAAAGTTGTCTTTGTTGGTTGTTTTCTTAAGTGAAAATTAAATCTAACAACAATTTTTAAAAAGTATCTGGTAAAATTTTTAATGTTAGGATAAAAGTAAGACAACGTGTTATCAAAATAAATATGCATATTTTGTGGGGTTAAATGACATACATGCATCTGGGTAAATAAATATTTTCTATGAAGACATCGCAAATAGAAAGATTAAATTATTAGTTATACTTCTCAGGTTTACATTCTCTTGACCACCAAGACAGCTGTAGAAATGTATTTACACCAATTACACATAATTACTAATTTTTAAATCTCTACAGAAACTAGGCAGCCAACTTCTACTATTCCTCGGAACGTATCTAAGTAATTTTGCTACCACTATTTCTTAAAGTATTTATCAATTTTCTTATTTCTGTTTCCTCTTACCTACTGCATTATTACCATTTTAAAAATAACTGGTCGGTAAATACTGTAGCCCTGTAGGTATATTGTACAGAACCGTAACAGTTACATTATTATCAGTAGTTTTTCACTTATTTCCGGTGGAATAATTCTTAAGAATAATTTTTGTTTAGGCTCTTTCAATTTACAACACTTTAATTCGTAGAGAGCTTGTTACTTTATATATTTCAAGTAGGTTTTCCACTCTATGTATTGGTGTACTATATTACCCCACACAACGCTGAATTTACGATTACGACCTTTAAAAAGAAGGTGTCTAATAATATTTGTTCAAAAAATATATAAATAAAGTTTAAAAATGACAAAATTTAATAAAATTATCAAGATATGTTTTACACCAATCACAATAATAAACTGGCTTATTGATTTTGTGTCTTTATTTTCCTTGTTAGCGAATATTTACCCTTTTAAGTTTCGAAGCATTACTGATCTTTGTTTCTTTAAAATAGTTAAATAATGTTATGTTTTCAATAACACTTAAAACTTGGACTTCCATTGTCTTTATTTGTTAATTGATACACAACGTTTCGGTTAGTGATGTATCTCCAACCGTTTTCAAATGATTACGACACTAGTTTTGCTAAATACATTTTGGTTGTTTGCAATTATTACAGCTTTTTTCCAGTAAGTTTCTTTATAAATAATTTTTGCTTCCGACCATTGTATGTAGTGTTGTTTTGTCCACGCGTGTTCGGCAACCCCTGATTTTTCTATATGTTTTTTGTGTTCTTTAACTCTAATTTCAAGTGGTCTTTTTGTTTCCTCGATGTATACCTTACCACATTCACAGGAAATTTGGTAGATACAGTCATTTTTTGAAACATTATTGTCCGATCTCGTCTTGGTAAGAATACTTCTCAGAGTGGTTTGGGATTTTAAGACGAAGATGATACCTTAGTTAGTAGAACGCACCACCCAACCGCTGGATGGAGTGATGGAGTTGTTGGAGCTGTGCCTCCGTAGTTCTTACTTTCAAGTGAAAAATGAGTACTATGCGAAAAACGATGGACTTTCCATGGGTTCATCGCTCTCTCCAGTGGTAACACATATTTGTATCGGGATGGTTTGAGGAACACGCAATTAAAACTGCGCTAATCATACCAAAAGTTTGGCTACGATATGTTGACGATACTTTTATTGTATGGACAGGTAAGGACGAAGAATTTGAAGGTTTCTTAAAACATCAAAATTGTCTTCGACCCTCTATCAAACTCACAATGCAGAAGGAACAAAATTCGGCTCTACCTTTTATAATGGACATATACAAACTTCGGCATACAAAACACCTACCCACACAGGACAATATTTACATCAGAATTTCAATCATTCTAACGAAACGACGCAAGGAGTCGTACGTACTTTATATCAACAGTTTCAAAACATTTAATTAGATCAGCAAAAATGCCTCTTAGTACAGGCCTGATTCAACAATCGAACTAAAGAATAAGAAAATTATCGTAATGATTGGCCTGCAAGTGACACGCAAATCTGTTTATATATGTTTTCAAATAATTTATTTATTTGTCTTGCTTGCGTATGGATAATTGCACACCGAGGAAACGCTACTAGAAATTATTTTAATTGCACCTATACCACATCGTAATAGTAATATACGGATCTTCCCATACGCTGCGGGCTTATCCAGTTAATATATCTTTTAAAACACTTACACCGGTAAACATAATGTAATCAGGATGGGTGGTACTTCGGTACTTGAGTAGGCAGATAATTATAAGGTCAACTTTAAAGTCATTTACTAAGACCAAACAATTTTTATGCATCTGTTCCATAGACATTATTATAAAAAAATATCATATGTTAAAAAAAAATAAGTTTGACCGAAAAAGAGCACTTGACACCTAAATTAGTTTTTTGATAGCACTAAGAATTATGGAGATAGCCCCTGGTTACCTCAATAAGAATGTTTTATCTTGTGTATGCACTGAAACACGAATATAACTTAAAAATACATGTATAAAAATGTGCCTTCCTGTACCCATAACGAAAAAACCGCAAATCTTTAAAACGTAATTTATCAAAATTTCTAATTGGAAATACCCCCGCCCCTTTAACACTTCTCGAAAAATAAAAGAATACGATATTATAACTGGATGACGCATCACAAAACTCGAGTTATTAAAACTATAACAAGCCACTGGTAACTTTAGAATCAGAACTTTATCTTTTTTTAGACAAAGGGAAACATCACCGAACTTGTACAATGCTTGTCAAAAATGCTATGTTTAATAGGGTGTCAGTGTTTTAGATACAAATCATTGGCGTAGATAACTATAGTACAAATTATGACCGACATAGTTTTTAATTTAGACAAATTGACTGTTTAATGAAATTGGAAAACCAGGTTTCTGTGATCAAGAGTCCCCAAAAGGTAAAGCTCGGCAAAAAACTATTGGTCCATTTTTTTCCTATATCAATAAACTCTTGCTATACGAGTAGACGTATAAACATAGATATTTTTTTAATTTATTAAAATTTTATTGTTGATTTAGTGTAATTAGATAGCACAGTTTTTATTTAAATCGTTTTTAGCAACTCCTATTATTTGCAAAATAATTGACAGTTTCTTAATATAGCTAAAAGGAGCAGTTCACAAACTACGTACTGCTGAATCTCACCACTTTTGACCACCTCCCCTCCACTTCGACGCACCGCGTCACACTCTTTACGACCCCCTATAAATATTACGTCACAAAAGCCTCTTCTGATTTGATAATAAAATAAATTTTAAAATTTTAAATTATTTATTAATTTAATAATAAACTTTCAATAAAGCAATAAGTAGGTATTTAAAATAACAAGCAAATTAATATTTTTTTTCTCCAAATGCTCAGCAATGTCTAAAGTTGGCATTGGATTTTTTGTTCTATATTAACGATACTTCCGTCGACCTCATCTTCGTCTACCTACTCTGCATTTCCTGTTCCAGCGCTTTTATCCCTTAGTATATACAGGGTGTTTCACAACTTATCCGACAAATTTTAACCACACATGCAATGTTACATAAGAAGTTGATTGCTCAAAAAAAAATGTAATGAAAGTTCAACAGAAATTGAGATAATAACATTATAACAGTTTTCTTACTTCTTTCTATAAAAGCTGTTTGAAATTGTAACATTGCATGTGTGGTCTAAAATTTGTCGGATAAGTTGTAAAACACAAACTAAGTTAATAAAATATTGATAAGAAGTCGATTTTTTTAACACCCTGTATTCCAGAAACGAAGCATTTTCAGACTTAAGTTTATAAGCAGAAAATGTTTGCTTTGACGACCTATGCTATCCCTAAAATTTGTGAAACACCCTATATAGTAGTTCTCGAGCTCGACAAGCTGCGATACGACTTGGTTGTATACAAAGAATTACTGAATCTTTATGCTTTCGTTTGGGATGCAAATTTTTAAAATGTTGAGATACGTGATGAAATGATTAAGAAAAAATTGTTTCATAAATTGCGAACGTCACTCTTTTTTAGACTCCCCCGGTCCTCCTTGTCACATCTCACACTAAGCAATACCTCCTCCCGAACGTATTTTATAAACGGCCCCAAAAAAAGTCGATGGTAGAAAAAATAATGTATGTTACACGGTTTTTTTGCGAAACTGCCCGTTTAAAGTAATTGTTTAATAAACAGTGAAAGGGTTTCGCGGCCATTGTCTAATGTTTCAATGGATTTTGGGCTGTTAGACCGGCGTCGATTGTCTGGTTGATTTACCAACCAGGCTTAACTTAGTCAACCAAACAATCGACGCCGGTCAACAGCCCAAAAACCATTGAAACAATTGTTTTATAAACTTGTAATAGTCATCTTTCCTTCAATTAATAATATAAGTAGGTACTACTTTTGTTAAATAAAACTAAATTTATTATCTATATACATACAACATTTGAAGAATTAAAACACTTTACGATAAAAAAATAATTGTTTTTATAATACTTTTCATAATATCGAAATAATTTTTATATCTTACCGCGGACACCACTGATCATAAAAATAAGTCAAAATTAATAGGGCGTGAGTTTTGAAATCGTGTTAAATCGCCTCGGACAAAACAAGAGTAACAGGTAGTTGCAGTGAAATATCATCCCCCATAATTCGGTGTTTATACTAAATAAAACCAGGCGGCCCTTATGTTCGGCCCTTTTTTAGGCCCTCCAGGTAGATCTCTAAAAAATTAAACTTATGAAATAATAAATTGGAATTTTTTTGGTGGTTAAATTTAAAATCAATTTAAAAAAAATCACTTCTATCCACACTAATATTTCCTTGTAGACTGTAACAATTTAATTTAACTACTGAAATGAAGAATCTTTTTAATCAGATTTTACAATTATAGATTTTAGTTAAAATGGCTATTATGACTAAAAAAAATTTGGCTCTACAACCGATTGAGCGTTCATCTCACTAGTAGTAACTATATTATTTTCAATAATTACTGGTCAGAAAGGTATTGATAATTTTTTCGGTCTAATTATTAAAACTAAAAAAAATGAGTTTACTACATTCATTAGCATTGTTTGTAGTTTAAAATAAAATTTAAAAAAACATATATTTTTAAGCGGGTTCCCGCGTGATGAAGCTTTATTTCTGCTCTATATTTTTAATACGGTCTTTAATAAGATGATCTATTCCATTTTGTAAAACTGATGTGTTATCCAATTTGTCAAATATGTAATCTTTGCTCTAAACCGTATGAGGGTTACACTATACACGTCTGTTAATAATGGCACTTATTATTCTTGCATACATTTTTAACGCGATACTATCAAGAAAGATGAGTATTACATGATCGACGGTGAATATTAAGTATTACCCATCAAAATGCTCGTATCTCACCGAAAGCTATGGAGCTTGATTGTGACTTATCTTTAATATGATGCCATTTGTATCATAAATTCGTTCCTCGAATAAATATATGGGAGTCTTAAATATACAGAGGTTATAGAAAATGTAGGTGAGTGCAGCGGTTTATTTTTTAAAAGGTATTTGTCTTGCTAAATTGTAATAAATAATCGATCACTACATTCTGAAGTTTTATATTTTGTGATGTAAAATTTGAATGACATTTTATTACAATGTTGTCAGCTTGATCAGCTTGCTAAACCAAAATAACTCAAAATTTCACACGACAAACTCTTTTTCCTATAAACCTATTTTGTCGTCAGAATTTAACATATGTGAACAGCAACGAGTAGGGATATACAAGGATGGTCCCAGAAGTACCGGACCTGACTTATAGATGGCGATTGTTGTTCAAAAAGAATGACAGTACTAAAAAGTACCAACCTTATAAAGCTTAAAATTCGAAGTTTGACAGCAAATCGGAGCCTGTTTCTACTCTGGGAGAGTGTGCTCCTTCGTTTAGAACAGTGAAATACTGGGTCGCAGAGTTTAAACGAGGTCATACCAGCTGACAAGATGAACATCACAGGGGTCGGCCATTGAGGTGACTACGCCAGAAGTGGTGAAAAAAACCCACAAAATGGTATTGGACGACCGCCGACTGAAAGTGAGGGAGCTAGCAGACATGGTAGGCATTTCAAAAAGTGCAATTTATCGAATTTTAACTGAATATTTGGGCATGAGAAAGCTGTGCGCAAGATGGGTGCCGCGATTGCTCACACAGGACCAAAAACAACATCGTGAGGATGTTTCAATCGAGTATTTGGCAAAGTTTTGCAGCAATAGAGCCGAAGTTTTGTGCAGATTTATAACCATGGATGAAACATGGGTTCATCACTTCACACCCGAAATGAAGGATAGGGTCAAAACAATGGACTGAAAGGGGAGAATCGGCTCCAAAGAAGGCAAATACATTTCCATCTGCAGGCAAAGTCATGGCTTCAGTTTTTTTGGGATGCGCGAGGGATAATTTTATTTGATAACCTTCAGAAAGGAAAAACGATTAACGGCGAATATTACGCAAACCTACTACAGCGTTTTAGTGATGGGCCAACAAGAAAATTTTGTTTCATCAAGACAATGCACCTGTTCACAGATTCCTTATCGCAATGGCCAAAATCAACGAACTAAAATTTTAATTACTTCCTCATGCACCCTATTTGCCGAATTAAGCCCCTCGGATTATTTTCTGTTTCCGAACCTAAAACAATGGCTCGGGGGTAAAAAATTTGCCAGGAGGTGGAGTCTGCAGTTGATAGCTATTTTAAGGAGCTCGAGAATTCCTATTATTTAGAACTTAGTTAAAGGTCTATAATGCTATCAATTTATGAGCCAAAAAAAGGTGGTACAATGTGTCATTTTTGATACATATAATATAACATTTTTTGCTTTTCAACAAATAAATAATTATATTGTACTTATGTTAAAAAAAACTGATAAAAATAATTAATTTTTCTGAAACGAATTTTGTCGTAAATCCGTTTTCAAACAAGGTATTCCGATTATCCAGCTTATTAATCAAAATAATAAGACAAGCTGATTCGATATTGAAGAGTGCTAAGCAGCTGTATAATATGACGGGTACCACCCTTCCAAATGGGTGACTTGGCAAAATGTGAACCTAGCTGCCCATTGGTAATAACCTTTTAAATTGACCGGGTGACTAAGCAGAGCCGCGACAGGGAGCATGGGTGATGAAAATATTCATTACAAATTGCTACTGATGATCTAGAGATATGTTTATACCTGAAATTACTAGAGTAGTTTTAAAATATGGTTAAAAGTGTGTTACGCTCGCATATAAAAGAAAATATAAAGTTAAAAAAATATATAATATACGAAAATTTGATGTCTAGGTTTTTGTAGCCACTAGCCATTCTATATTGTTATAATTTTTTCATGACCATCTGCCTGATATAAGGAAACTTTGGTGGTGTTCGTCGTTTATTTAAAAACTATTTACGTAGGGTACACATAAAATAGATTTTAAATCATTTTAATAAACCAAAAAAATTGTGCGAAAGTGGAAAATAAGTGCTTTTACTAATTATCTTGCAATGATTCGGTGTAAATCAGCTATTGAATAAAAAAATAATTAAAATCTTCTCTACAGTATAATTATGACTTCTAATAATTCTTGGTAGTTAAATGAAGTTTTAAAACAAATCTATTAAATTGAAAAAATGTAACTATTTCCAAGTCATGACTAAAAAACTAATCGATAGCTACACTGTCGTGATTAAGTAGCTGGTGGAAATAATACACTGCTCAAAAAGTTTTATTTCTTTGTACAAGTTAATAATTTTTATCAGTTGCCACAAATAACTAATTTATTTTTTTAAGTAAAAATTATTTCGTTTTGTCTTAGTCTATATTTCAAAATTTTATATTTTCTTTAGTTCAGAGCTAACATAAATTTAAAATTATAAAACTGAAATGGTTAAATTGTTCTAAAAACTTGTTTTTTAGATTCAAACAATAAAAGACCTCCGTCTACAAAACCATTTTTGCTTCCAATATAATAATAATTAGCCTTCGTCCCTTCCCAGATGAAGGTTTTTGAACCGGTGGAAAGGCCTTCATTAAACGCCTGGCGAGCAGTTGTGAGGTTTCCAACATGCCAAAATATTTTTAGCGTATATATCTCATTTATCCAGGTCTCATCTAGATAATATATTGCTTTTCCTTTAGAACAAGTTTTTTTTATTTTTCTTAAATAATCTCTTCTCCATTGGACAATCTCTCTACTTTTTATTAACAAAGATTTTCTTTGGAACTTCTTCCACTGGAAATTCAAACTCTTTAAAATTCTCCATAGTTTACCCTATTATTTTGGCACTTCCGGATATTCCGGAAATAAATTACTTCCAAAGTCAAATTTTATAAAAACTCAACAAACTTTAAATGTTTCTTGTCAACGAGATCTTATGAATGTTGTGAACATTACACCTAATTGCTTCAGAACGTCCAAAACCGTTTTGAACAAAACCTTATGCCATAAACAGGTTCCATGTAGTATAAGTAAATAGTTAAAAAAGTTTTCAATGTAAATGTTCACGTTCTTGAAAATCATCCCCCTCTTCAACCTCCTTCTAAGGGTTACCTTGACCAAAAATTAAAAGCTGTGCTTAGAAAGAATACCTTGTTTCCCAAAAAATGGTTAATTAAAAGAATTAAAGGCTAAAACAATTATTTTTTATGTCACCCCTTTATTTAAGTATAGGAGTAAATCTCACTCCCCTAGGGTTAATGAGTTTTTAAAAATAAAAAATGGTACCCTCAAATAAAATCGGATGGTCAGATTTTTATTACATAAATAAGAAATCGGCTTTTTTTTATTCATTGGCCACTGTATACTAGATATATAAATATATCAAGATACATATACCAGCGCGCCTATGGTTTACATTTTAAGCCAGTTCGTAAAATTTTATTACTATCGCTTGCAATGAAACAGAGTATATAGTTACATATTTTCTTTTGAGCTACGAAACCATAAAAATAGTTTGAACCTACATTGCCACCAATTTGGACAAGCATTATATTTAACTCAACCTACATCTCTCCATCGGATTTTTACGCCTAAATGTCTTAAGCGATTGAACCTATTAAAGCGAAAAATTACATTGTCTGCTCGTCAATCCATCTCACGATTAAAAAAAATTGGTGATCAGTTCTCGTAAAATGTAATAAAGCCAAAGAATAGCTCTCTAAATTAAATTTGTGGTAAACTGTTGGTATTTTAAATGGACCTCCCATGTTTAATATAAAGAGGCTGCGAGCATTCATTCTATAACAGACTTTTTTTTGTCAACGTTATTGAATATCTTGTACCGGTATAAAACTTTAAGAATTTGATAAAAAGATTTAAAAATTGGAGTATTAACTATTGTTTAATCGATTGTGCCCGCAGGAAACTTTAGTTTTTAAAACATATTCTCCGGACTATTTGCCAAAAAGGACCACTTCAGCCAGGTTCTATACTTCAAGTCCAAAATTTCTGTCAATGACGCATCGCTCGCTTTTAGAGTGCCCCGGGTTGTGTGGGGTCAGGGGAATCAATTCCAGTGGCGTATGCATTTTAGAAAATAAATTATAAAATTTCGTCAAAACATGAAAATATTTTTTACAAGCAAAAGTTATTTTCATCAACCCTTTAAATTAGTAACAAGCCTATATTATTTTGGTATTATTTTTGCTTAATTTTGCACACCTCCTATTTTGAGGTCATAGAACACAAATTTGAGTTTTTTTTACTTTAATTTTACCTTCTCTGATTTTATTTTGCTACATGAAAAAAATAATAAAATTTTAGTCTTAACATAAATTAAAAAAGATGTAAAAGCAGAACGATAGACAATCCAAGTTACACCGACTTGTCAATTCACCACCGATCTTGCAATCTTAATATTAAATACGACATTCACACACATTGCTTCATCAAAAATATCCACTATATAAGGAACACGAAAGCTCTGAGATCATCAGCTTGTAGAATCCAATAACTATTTCGGGTCTTTCGTGTTCCATATTTAGGATTTCAATATCGAGAATATTTTTGATCAAACATTGCGGGTCGAGCGAAGCAAGGTTCGCATACCTTATAAAAATGTCATAAAGAAAACTATTACAACCTGGTAACAGGTCAACATTTTTAGAATTTCGAGTTGAATTCGGACGTAAACGTTTTACCTACTTTTTATTGAATTAAGGTTTTTTCCTTACTTTTTTAGTATTTTTTTTTAATATTAACATAGTATGAGTTTTTTAAATAGGTTTTCGTGCAAATGACAGAATTTAAAGGAATATGTCGTAAAATGGAATTAAACAATTCAATTATAATTTTTTTAAATACTATAAGAGGGAGCCAAAAAAACAGCTTCTGATTCATGTTTAACAATCGAAAAGTAAAAAGTGTGCAAAAAAATTGCGAAAAAATCGCATTTTCCAGTATCCGCATAATTACTAATATTGATTTTTTTGCCTTTTAAAACTCTGAATACCGTACGCGAATTAACTTTTGTTAAAGTTGCACATATCTCTGCAGCATCCAAAGTGGTTAGTTCTGGATTTCGTTCCCGAATCCCATGGTAAACATTTTTAACCATTATTCGTTTTTTTAAACCCGTTTTTTAGCGGTTATTTTAGGGTTAACTAGGTTAAAGGTTGGTAATATTGATAGTTTACAGAATGAAAAGCTCTTAACAATACTAAATCTTTATATACAATTATATACATTAAATAAGATAAACTATTATAAAATTGGCACAAAACGATATCTATATACTACAATTATTAGAAATTTATAATATTTAGAAAATACTCTGTATAGCAATTAAAATTTAAACTTACAAAATCTGTCCATAATCAATAATAACTAAATGAAATCATCGAACAGCACGAAAACCCTGTCGATACGCTTATTTTCAAGTCTCTTCAAGTTGTAAACTAAGGAATGTGTTGCCACTTTTATTGTCTTCCCGATAACAATGATTTCAATACATATTGGCGTGCTATTTTAAGTGCGATCGTTGGCTGGTGATTTATTCTTGCGAATTATGACAACGTGGCGATGAAACTTTTGGCCGGTTCACTGTTATTTGAGCGGAAAAGTATACCATAGGCTTAAAAATCATTTACTAGTGTTAGATTTTTATTCAGCCGCTTCGTCGGTTGGGTGGCAGGTATTAAATGAGTCACTGACAGAAATTTTGGACTTTAGGTATAGAATATAAAATCATTTACGCATAGAGTCGTTTCACTTTTCCATCTGATGATCGAATAAACATTGCACCAACCTCTGCTGAAAATTTTTTACAGACTTTGAGCATAAAAAATAATTTGTATGAAAAAACTTTATTTTTTTTCTTAGACAATATTTTGAACTAGACTACCTTCGTAATTGAGTCCCTAAAATGCGTAAAATATAAAATTAAAGGCAAAAAACACGTTCCCAGTAACAATGAGCCCACAGCATTCCTCTCGGACCCATTATACCATGATTTGCCGCCAGTTTACAATTAATCATGCAGAGGTGATTGAAAATTAATCAACAGTGTAACTAGGCAGGTGATTGCCTATGACCGTTCACACCGGGGGCGTTACGTTTTCACTTTTTAAGTCATTCTGGCCAAATTACTTGTTAGTCACGATTATTTTATGCGGTTTTGTGTATTATTCCGGTTTTGTTTTTCATATTTTATATTAGGAACTTTTTTGCAGTAATAATTATATTTTGACATTGTTCTAAATTTAAACAAATGACATTCATTTTAAAATTTAGTAAAACTTCTTTTGCGAATACAAATTTCGAAGTATATCTGTTATCTACAAGTGAAAAAAGTATTTTATACGTTTTTTACTAATTCCCAATGACCTTTTTCATTATCATCCCTAAATATTTGATCTTCTGGAAATAGAGAATACATGTAAGATGTGTTTACAATTATTCTCTTTAAATATATTATTTAGAACTTTACGTTTGTGCAAGAGAATGGAATTAATCGGAAATCAGACGCTTTTTACCACGCAACCTGGCAGAAATGTAAATACGAAAACAAGCACATACCCTTCCCCTTCGCCGAATGGAATTAGATATACTCACATAGAAAATGCCACACCGAGTAGGAATGCTGTAATTTTGAGCCCAGTTCTACGCTTTATAGGTCTACAGATAAATAGAAATTGATTAGAATTTTAATTCGAAATTTCGCAAAATCCCACCTTAATGTTAATAATGTGTCGAAGCACCTCTGTTCGCTACATATTCGTTAAGTTGTCGAGGTATTGATTGGATTAGTTAATTGATGTCTTCTCACGTCAATCGTTGCCTACGATGCTGGGGGGTCAGATGTAGTACAAGATGAGGACGATATGAAAACAGTCCAAAAGACCTTATTCGGCGATAAACTGTCCTTATTGTTATTGTCCTTCCGACAGCATCAAAACCTGGTTCGCAACTGCCCTAGTTGTGAAAAATCGATCTCTAAGTGCTAGTTGCAATAAATAACGATCATGTCGCTCTGTAGTCTGTCTTTGACGTCCAGTACCTCTACCACGCTCGACATCATCTCATTACAGTAGCTTCATTTTAAATTGTATTTCATAATTTTGCAATAGAATTATATCTGCGTTTCTAAGGTTGTGATTGTCTTAAAATTAAAAATTCCTGCAGGATTTATTCACTGAACAAAGAAAATTGCTACATTTACTTACCAGCCATTATTTTACTTAAGTGATTTTGGTGAGAGTAACAATACTGCTTCCATTATTTCTGTGTTGGATTTGTAAAATGGTTTGCTTATAAACAACAATTTTCTACCTATTTTTTTTTTAATTTATTTTATTTTACATTTTTATATTATCATGTTTTAATTTAATTAACTTACCATTTTTAAATTTTTTAATTATTTTTTTAGCATTGTTTAAACTCTCGAACTGATTGTTGATTCTTAAGCCAACTTTTTTATCAGCCGGCAGCACTATTCCCAAGGCTATTCGGTAGGCTCAAGTCAAAACGCGTGTTTATATCTAAAGCAGCCTTAAGGGCGAATTCAAACGTGTTAAATAAGGAAGCAGGGTAACGCGAGCCGCTCAAAGCCCGAAGCAACCAGCCTATTAGCGTATGCATTAGCTCATTTTCTTATGCATATTTCTCAATTATTTACGTATTAATGTAGAACTATTTTAAGGTATTTCAGATTATAATGCTAAAGATTCTTATTTATATTGATGCCCACGCTTGGACATGCCGCAATTATTTTTTTTTTACTTTTTTTGTTGATTGGCTTCTTTTACATAAAGGTAATTACTAGTCGCTCCTCTTAGGAGATATACTAAGCAATATAGAAAATGCAACAACAAGAATTATTTATTAAATTTTGATAAAAGAACTTTTTTGGAAAATGAGTTTTTGTTATATCAGGATCCGAACAATATGAACATGTTAACTTAATAGTCAGGGATTTTTCCGTGTTGAATTTGTTTGGTTTTATTTGTTTTATTGCATTATCATGCTTACAGTTCGTAGACGCGCAAATTTCACTTAACTTTACGAGTTTGAGAGAGATCGAATAATCGGGTTACGTAAAGCGGGATTTTATTTTAGAGAACTCGCTAATCGGGTAAACTAAAACGAAGCAGCAGTATTGGGATGTTGTCGAGCGAGATTTCAAGGAGGCCGAAATCGACGGGATAGATGTACTGGACGCCAGAGACTAACTACAGAGTGACAGGATCGTTATTTAAGGCAACTAGCACTTAGAGACCGATTTTCTACAACAAGGGCAGTTGCGAATCAGTGGTTTGATGCTTTTGGAAGGGAAATAACAATGGGGATAGTTTATCGCCGAATAATGTCTTTTTGACAGTTTTTACATCGTCCCCATCTTGTGCTACCTCTGTTCCTACAGCATCGTCTGCACCGATTGGTATAAAGTAGGCAGAGACTTGAATGAAATATGGAATGAAACTCAGTCGTGTTCAGCGATGTGTCCAGATTCTGTTTGGGCACACATGATGGCCGTGCAAGAGTAAGAAGGAGACCTGGTAAAAGACAAATCATCCAATTTTTCATCTAACGGCATATTAATCAAATGTGTACAATCACATTTGCTTCCCTTTTTGGAAACATTGCAATATCCACTTTGTCAAGAGGACAATGCACACTTTACGTCGCACGTGTTAGTTTAAACTTTTTAGAAGCGTCCAGTGTTTTGCTTCAGTGGCCTCCTCGATCTTCAGACACTTCCCTAATCGAACATGTATGGTATATGATGGGAAGAAGGTTGAAAAATTCACCTCACATTCCACAAACAATACTAAGAAACCAAATTCAGGTGACCTGGGATACAATACACCAAGATGACATCAATTACCTAATCCAATCAATGTCTCAACGACTTAACGATTGTGTAGCGGACAGAGGAGCTTCGACACATTATAAACCTTGGGGTGAAATACCTCAGCTATTTTGCAAAATTTCGAGTTCAATTTTTTTTTATCACTTTATAGTTATCGGTAGACCTAAAGTTGTAAAAGTATGCTCAAAATGTATCACTTAGTATATATATGTAGATTTTTTGGCAAATTAAATAAAAAATTGCAATGAGCCAATCATATGAGAAAATATATAAGCAAAAACCTCAAACCTAGTCTGGTATTTTATATAAAAAGAGTCCTTCGAGCCCCGCAGACCGTATTTACAAATTCAGGTAGCTCCGGCTTAGTATCACGGCAGTCACCAGCGGTGAGATTCGAAACCGGCCAATTTTCTTTTAAGAAAATGCACATAATTACTTAACTACCAGCTTACACGCTCGCCAGTCCTGCTTCCTACCGCTTAGATTACGAGAAAAGTTAATTGTTAGGAATAAGAGCAAAATATATTGTTTTCCTTAGGGGTACGTTTCAGTTCAGCGAGATAGAGAATATAGAGTCTAGTTACGATATATTTTCGATTATAAATTAATCCTATTTCTGTATTCACTAATTTTTAAAAGTTTATTTTGTATACAGGGTGTTCGGCACATAAGTAGACATACATAAATATGAGATAGGTGGGGCCATCTGATATACGGTCCACCCAGATATTTTGACCTTGGCCTTTTTATTTTGTTTTCCAAAATTTTAAATTTTCAGATTGAAATAACTTTTTAAAAAATTATAAAGTTAACAACATTTTTATTTTATTTTAATCTAGGCTAATACTAGAATCATACAAATTTAATAATTGGGGTCCATGACAGCTACAAAGAAAAATACGGCCTTTCAAACAACAAAAAGAGGTAAAAAATAATTTTAAGCCAACTTTGCATTGCATTGAAAAAAAGGCAAGAAATGATAAAGTATTTTTAATAAGTCAAAAACATCTTTTAAAGGATATGCAATATCCACAATTTGACTAAAAACAGCAAGAGTTATTAGTCAACTTTATTAAGGTGGGCATTTTTTTTACGAAATTCTATTTTAAATGGGACATTATGCATATTAGAAGCGTATTAGATGGTCCCTTTTCCTCGATTTCAAAAATGTAACACACATGTGCTGTATTTGTGTGTTATAATTTTGCATATGATATGCATTCTTCATTTATAACATTTTTTTTTTCATTATTAGCCAAGAAATCTCCCATTAAGCGATGGCTTATGTTTTTTAAATTACTCTTTACAGGTTTCTTTGTCACTTAAAATAAAATACCCTTTTTTCTATAGAGAAAGGACACAACCCTTCTAAAAAAAATATTTTTTTTTATTTTAAATTATATTAGTCGTATCTGCTAGAAATAGCTCGTTGGTGTGCTTTAAGCCTTCTCGATTAGCGATGTGTGCGATTACAATAGTAAATAATAGTGTTGCTAGAAGTCTAATGATACTTCTGTCATTTTCTACTTAGAGTCCTTTTTGTTTATGTCAAAGCTTTTGAAACGAATGTTGTTCGGTTTTCAGAAGTAATGGAAGAAGAGTATTTTTTATCCTATTAAATACATTTTGTTTGTATAAAATTACCATCAATTTAATCGTATTCCATAAACAAAGAATGTCAGAATTATAAAGGAATCCCCAAACTTGATGACACACACAATTGGGCAGTTAAATTTTTATATCTTGTCTATGACAGCACACAAAGGTTTTAATGTAGCCTAAGTATTGGTAACTGTGGGTGCCGGGTTTTTAGATGTTTATCTCACTTCATCAATTTTCGTTAACGTTGTCCAAGTACCGAAACATACTAATATTGCATTTCACGGCATATTTTAGACATCGTAGTGGTACCACCACAGACGTTATATGAATAATACCTTTGAACTGCCCCTTATTGACGTCTGTGGTAATGTCTTCCCGAGGGGATCTACAGCGTTGCTTAACTTTTAAACTACCAATTCCAATACAATTTAACTAAACTACCAAAATATCTTACTTACTCGCTTACGTTCAAAGAGCTTTATTCGTTAATACATATAAACACAATACTTCAGTGATCTTTCAAACACTGCTAGACACTTGTTCTACTAAAAGTTAAGAGTAAAAAATTATTTTTGTTTTGAGCTGCTATTTTCCATATTATTGTAGTTAAAATGTTTTACTGGAAAAAGTAACAAAAAAACAGTTTGACTTACATTAGGTACGGTGTAGCATCAGGTACAAGTAGCTCAACAACATCACTCGGTCTTTCTGTTTTGTCTGGTACTTTGGCATTTGTCCTCCATATTGTGCTTAATATTTACTCTTCATTTATTCTATTCATTCCTCATTCATTCTTGTTATGTACATGTATGTCTTATTTGTGTATTGTTTCGGGCATCAAATGTTACTAATTATATTTTGAGTACTTAGTATTTGTCTGGGACTTTTAGTAAGGATTGGTTTATGGAGTCGAAGTATGGAAATAATAAGGATTACTCATCTCCGTAATAAAATAGTAATCTTTTGTACAGTGGTTTGTGTGTTATGTCATCGTAGTGTCTGAGCCGCATTAGGTCTCGTGTGAGGATAGATTTTGGCGGCTGGGTTTTATAAAATTTAACTGTCAAAGAATAAATATATTCATCAGTTCTTGGCATGTCTGTTCCAATATATCTCAGTTCATGAACTGACACTCTAGTTTAATATTTTATTTTATTTTATTTTTCCTACTACTTAGTCAAAACATCGTTCTTAAAAAATCAAATTTGCAATTTATATATCTGAAGTTTTTTCAAGCCAGAAACACAAAATATTTAAAAACAAATTCATCTTTGTTGTATCTGTTAGCTTTTTATATGTTCATCCTGTATACGTATTATTAAATAGTTCGATAATGTAAAAGGCACTTTTCAGAGAGGCACATAAAATAGTATGCAAAATATGCCTATTAAAACTTTAATTGTTGTAGGTAAACCGTAGTTTTTTTTTAAGTCGTCCGGAAATGCCACTCACGTCTGCATGAATCTACACTTGAAACTAACGACAGTTGATTTGAATATCGACAATGGTCTAACTTCTACAAGTGAGTATTGTGTGTAGTTAGTATAATGCTCGTTACTGATTAAAAGACGATCCCATTATGCCCATAATTAGGTGTAATTTAGGGCAGAAGTGACAGCCGATGCCCCGCTGCGCTTCGTAATCAAAATGAACATAATGGGACGCTCCTGACTTGCAAAATGCAACGTCAGTGGTGTGTACGAGTAAGATTACGAATAATAATATGTGCATATATTTGGTACTAATTGTAAATTTTTTCTTACACATAAGTTACCAAAAACTTTATTTTTAAATCGGAAATATTAAAGGATTATCATTGATTAAACAACTTTTTGACGTCTCAAATTAAAATTCACTGAGACAGCATTCTGACCATTGTTTCATAGCCAACGGTGTTTTTTTATCTAGTACAGGTTAGGGTAGTATGTAACTTGCAAATGTTAATTTTCGTTTAATTTTAGAAAAAACAAACCAGCAAATAGTTATTTTCCTAACAATTGCGGAAAGTGATACTTTTTCGCACGCGGCTGACGTTACACAAACGATGTGCAGCAGAGTTCGGATAAGCAGCCAAGAGCGGAAAACTTACTTTCCGCAAATGTAGGAACAATATTTTTTTACAAGCGAGAGGAAAAACCAACATAATTTTAAAGATTTATGATTAAAATATTATTTTTTAACGAAGGAATTTATAAACTAATTATTATATTATTAACATTTATAGTAAAACTGCAATTGCTCGCGTTTTGCAAATTTATTGCTGACGCGAGTTGCTTTTCTGTAGAAAACGTTGACGGCAGCAGCGTTGGGTTCTTGATAAGCCAATCTTCGCAACTATAGAAGTAGGTTCTTGAACCGAGAGGTTTGGTACATTGGAAGATGGCATTGACGGTTGTTTCTGGATAGTTGAAGGTGTTTCGGTAAAATTGAGTATTTTATTTGAAATATCCTTTCTAAAATTTGTTGAATTTGCGAGGTATCCGTCAGCGATTGATGTAGAGTTCCAGCCTCCAAGACGTTTAATGTTGGATATTTGTTCTCCGGAGTTTGCGAGAAATGTAGCAGAGGATCGGCGAAAGCCATGCCCAGTATACAATTCCGGGTTAGGAAGTTTGAGATAGGCCGCTATTTCCGATTGCATTTTTCCGAAGGTATTAATGCCGATACATTGTACTGTACATACTCCGTGTTTATAATCCATAAATGACAAAACTTCTAGAGCTGTCATATTTTGAGTCTGGGATGTGTATCAGTACTAAATTTCCTTGGTCTTCAATATGGTCGAGACATTTTTGTTAACTCCTCCCTACGACAAGCTCCCGCTAAGCCAAAAATCGTAGCCACTTTTATATGTAAATAAGTATCATCTGGCGCTTTATCCATGTATTTTGATATTTCTTCTTTTAAAAAGACTTCAGCCTTTTTGGGTCTAAAACTAACGCTTTGTTTTTTAAGGTAGGCCGTCGCTTTGAGAAACTTGCTTAAATCTATGTTCTTTCGTAACTAAATTATACATTTTAGCATAGATTATCTAGACCATAATGTATTGGGTTTAGATGTTTTTGATAAATACGAGAAATAGACCAGAAAAATCTCTTCTTTAACAGACTTCACACCCATACTTTGACACCAGCTCTCAAACATAACAAATTATTTTTCATACCTGTGACGAGAACTCATGGGCAGAAGATCCATACTTGATATTTCTGCTGCTTCGATAATCCAATGAAAATGTTTCTCCAATTTGGTTGAAAAATCCGTGACAGAAAATTAATTTTGATTAGATGCATAAACAATTACTTGGTTGCTATGGATTAGTTGATAATTTATATGGAGTTATTAAAAATTTGTACTTACATTTGGTAAATTAGGATTATTTTATTTTATTTAATAAATGTTATAAAAACACTGCAAAATTACAGCATCAAATATATAACTATTATAAGCAAAATTATGCATTATTTTATAATAAGATACTAATTTATGTTTCAAAAACTACAAGATTTTGCTTTTCCGTACTAATACAAAAAAGTGCTATTTTGCGCACGCAGATTAGTGCGGAAAAGTATAGCTTTCCGCACATCATGATTTAAGAAAAATCATACTGATTAAAATCATGATTTTAATTGTATTTAGTTGAACATTATTTTTAATGATTTCCTCCATTTTTTATTATTTTAACTCGTAAGTTGTTTATTTTGAACTATGTTTACGAGATTAAATTTTTATTTTTTAATGGATGCATAGGTTCAGTAAAAACAAAACTATTTAAAATAACTAACAAAAGTTCTTCAAGAGCTAAAAATTCAGATATACAATACATACTCCTAAAACCTTTTACAATATATATTATGACCATGTCTTCACACCTTATCAAGCGAAACCATAGAACATTATAAAAGCCCAATTTAGATAAAGATGTGTCACATAGAGTTATCGAAAAAACGAAAACAAGTTTTTCACCCAAATTTATTTTAAATAAATTAGGAAGCGAGACCATTACAGAGTCGTAATGGTGTGGTAGCTCTAAACCTTTCCCTGCATCTTACGAATAAATCTTTTTATGTTAATTTACTCCGGTTGGGTTTATTTTATTTTTTCCATCATCAACTTTTTAGGTGTGTTCTCGAATCTTTCTTTTATAAGTGGAATTTTAGTATTGAATTTTTATTTTATAAAAAAATCATCGAGTAGTTTTAGTTTAGTTAGCATTGATAGAACTTGTTGCTAAAATACAGATACTATATAAATTTATAGCATCATTGTTTAAAATAAATTCGATTAGGATTCGAAAAAAGTTTACAGAAAATATTTCGTTTTTGTTTAGGTTAATCATTTTTTTTAAAGTTAATATATATTCTAGGCTGGTTTGTACTCACTTTCTTGGATTATTTCAAGTATACTGTTTTTTAATGCCTGCGTCATACTACATATGCATACATATTTATTTTAAACAAAGATCAGGTTACTGCCATTAAAAAATACGATATTTTCGTTAAAATTTAATATTTAAACAAACAATTAAAAAAAAAAACATAATAAAATGTGTTTTTTTTTTCATAATCTAAACATGTTTTAATTCCAGGACTTTATGGTTTTCGCTTATAACAAAAAATATATATATTTTATGAAGAACCTTATACAGGGTGTTCCGCACATAAGTAGACATACGTAAATCTGAGATAGGTAGAGCTGTCTGCTATGCGGTCCACATAGATATTTTGACCTGGGCCCTAAGATTTTTATTATTTAATTTTTATATATTTTTTCCTAATATGTAATTTTTATATTTTAAACTAAAATACCTTTTTAAAAAATCATGACACTAACAACATTTTTTTAAATTTTAATTTAGACTAATACAAGAATCATTCAAATTTAATAATTAGGGCCCATGACAGCTACAAAGAAAAATACGGACCCTCAAAACACAAAAAGAGGTAAAAAATAATTCCAAACCAACTTTTCATTGCATTAAAAAAAAGCTAAAAATAATCCAGTATTTCTAATTAGTCAAAAATATCTTCAATTCATGCCCTTTCGAAAGATATGCAATAACCACAATTTGCTTAAAAACAGTTAGGATTATTTGTCAACTTTATCAAGAGTAGAATTTTATAAAAAATGCCCACCTTGATAAAGTTGACAAATAACTCTCCATTTTTTAAAGCAAATTGTATTTCATTCAAAAGGGCATGAATTGAAAATGTTTTTGACTAATTAGAAATACTCGATCATTTCTAGTTTTTAATGCACTGCAAAGTTGGCTTTTGGAATTATTTTTTGCCTCTTTCTGTGGTTTGAGGGCCCGTATTTTTCTTTATAGCTGTCATGGGCTCCAATTATTAAATTTGTATGATTCTAGTATTAGTCTAGATAAAAATATAATAAAAAAGTTGTCAGTTTCATGATTTAAACAAAAACTATTTTAGTTTAAAATTCGAAAAAAAAAATTTGAAAAATAATTTAAAAAAGTCTAAAAAAAGTTCTTAGGGCCCAGGTCAAAACATCTGGATGGACCGCATAGCAGACGGTCCCATCTATCTCTGTGCCGAACACCCTGTATGTAATTATTAAATCGTAAGAGAAGTATAAGATTCTGGAACGTGATACTCAATTAATTTTAAAGACTCCATATAGTGTGTGTCTAAATTAAGTTAAACATCTTAATTTCCAGTTGTTTCAACTGGTAATTAATGTAAATTTTTAAAAGATATACCTAACGATGACCGGGTCACATCGTTTAGATTGAATTTCAAATGCGGTAATTTGTTACGGGAATAAAACAAAATAAAATAAAAATCCTTTTGAAGTATACATAACTTAATGACAACACTTATACTCTACTTAATTGAATAAAAAAATGTACAATTGGTAGTTTGGGTAGCCACACAAATTTCGGGTACATTTTTGATACTTATTCTTCGCGAACTTGTCGGAAGGCCTAAAACTTGACGAAATTACTGCTTCAGGGTGACTTATGGTTTTTTTTATGTTAATATTTTGCGTAGCCTGCAAAAAATTGGACCAGTAAATTTATATTTTTGATAAAATTAATACTAAGAATATTACTACTAATAAGTGATTGGTGCTTATCCACAGAAATATTTGCACAAGTCAATAAATAAAACAAACAAAAAAAAAAAAAAAGAGATTTATTGTATTAGAAAACAAAAAAACTTTTTTCGAGACACGAATTTTCTAAAATCATATTTTTATTATCCAAGATTGTGGGTGCTGATAAATTATAATAATGTTTTTACAATTTCATCATTGTCACCTTTTTCCACGATTCCACGATCTGTTCTCTTTCTATCCCATAAAAATGTACATAAGTTTATCCCTGTCATTCCTTTACTTATTTTTTCATTTCATTTTAAACTTTTGAAAATAACCTGCAATACTTTTTTTACTTATGCCTTTATTTTGAAAGTAATATTTTAATTATTTGAATTACATGTAATTATTTAGAGTGTTGTTAAGTTTATCTTTAAATACATCAATTAAATTATTAAAAATTGGCGTTTGTGGTCTGTGGTTTGAAGATTATAAAATGGACACAATTTTTATGCATTCTGTAGAAGAGCACAACTTTGAGAAAACAAAAAAATCTAATTCTAAACCCCATCAGTGTTTTAAATGTATTTTAACTAAAAATTTGTGTACATATTTTTAAATATATTTGGACATTACACTTTAAAATAAAGCATTTATATTTTTTGCGTTTTTTATTCTTTTCAAAAATTTTCTCACATTTCTTTAAAATATTTAAGGATTTTTCGACAAAGTTTCTATTTTAGAAAATAATCTAAACACATTTTTGGATTCTTCTTTAAAATATACTAATAGTTTGTCTGTATTTTTCCCTACCAAATTTGATATTTTAATAAAACAAAAACATGAAAAAATAAATCAGGCTCATATTTCCTAGTTAAATTAAAAAGTTCTGGGAAAAATTGTATTAAAAAGGGCAAAACAGTTAAAAGTAAAAGGGCAAAGGTTCAAATAAAAAACGTTTGGTTTTCCTCCAAGGTTTGTTTTTGTATTTTTGTTTTTACGACTTTTTGTTGCAAAACCCCCATAAATATTACCAAAAAAGCCCCACTTTCTATTTCTGTCCCTATTGAATTACAGAGTTCTTCTGCAGTTTCTTTGTTTTATTAATGCCCTATATTTCAATAACAATCCTTTTAAATTCAAAGTACACATTAACTTGTTTCTTCTTAGGGAGTCAGAAATCTCATTCACAGCTTTCACTTACCTTAATGATTCATATCATAAGAAAAATGAATTTATTGCAAATAAAATTAGCACAGGTTGGATGTTTACAACAGCTGTCAATTTATTTAAAACAGCTGTCACGTCATTTATAATTTAATTTAAGTGTATAAAGCAATTCATTGATCACCGTTCCCTAAATTAGGTAATTACGATTATTAAATTAAAAAAAAAAAAAAATAATAAAATAAAACACAGCTTGATTTTTACGTAACTTCCATGATTGATATAATTTTGATTGATAAAATAATCTTGTTTAAACTTTTTACTTGGTATTTGATTGATTATGATTACATAACAGATAAGGCATAAGAACCACAAGCCTTTCTTTACATGTTGCTTATACTATTTTTTTACCTATTTTTATTTTATATTAAAAACTAACTTTCCTACAAGTTTTATTTTAACAAAAAATTTCTAAAGTAGGTAATAATTATTTTGCGTATTTGTTTTTGGTTTTATCGTGATAGAAAAATAATTATAGTATAAAATACTATAAGTATAGTTATTTTTAATATAGTAGTAGAAATCCCCATTTTTCGAACCCAACAGATTTCTCAGAACGAGCAAAGCGAATTTCGCAAAGAATGTGAGTTATGAAAAAATTTTTTCGCGTTTTACAATGTTTTTCTAATTTTGAATATGATATGATTCTTTTTATTTTTTTTTTAATTTTGACATTTGAAGTGACACTTTTCAAAACTCATTGATGTTGTCAAATATCTTACTTTTCATTTCCAATTGAGAAAAATTTTACTTTTCGTAACTAGTTATAAAAACTAAGATATTTAACAACGTCAATAAGTTTTGAAAAATGTCACTTTAAATGTCAAAATTAGAAAAAAAATATCTTGTTCAGTTCTGACACTGACCTATCTTGCAAGGATAGTCAGAGACATATTGTCGGTATCCTGGTAAGAATAAAAACACTGTTTTTTTAAAACTTTTATTTCTTAACTATTAACAGATTTCAATTTTTTTAATTAACTTTACAATGCAATATCTACAGTGATATGTACCACAAGACTTATATTACAGGGTTGAAATTTCCTAGAAAGTATAACAAAATCGTTTAAAAATAATAAATAATTTAATATTTACAAAAATTAATAAATAATACAAAATATACAGTCTGTAATAATTTAGTATTTTCTTCAACAATGTAGGGATTGTAAAAAAAGTACAATATTTTTATTACTGTTCTTTGCATAGAAATAAATACCTGAAAGTGTAAAATATTATTATTTTTCCACTTCTTACTAATAAATCATGAAATGGGTGTCGTTATATATGTAAAATATAGTATATTGTCAATCCAAGCTAAAAAAATAAACAATTTGACCAATATTAAACAAAAAAAGATTTTTCACCGGTATATTTGTTGCTGTTTTGTTCTAAATCTTTTGAAAATAATTTAACATTACATTAAAACTATATTCTCTATATTCACTTAAAAGAATAAACAGTTAACGAAATAGAGTTTCCATAAAAATTTAAACTTTTAGTTAAACAGTAGTATTTTGCATTCTAATTTTAAAAATCTTTATTAAAATAATTTAACTGATGCAAAATCTTAAAAACGTGATACCAACACCCTTGAAAAAACTAAAGTAAAATGGGGTTGCATTTGAAATGTTTTTTTTTTACTTACAGGTACTGTGAGTTTTTAAAAGAGGAATATGATAAGAAAAGATAAGGAACATATTATATTATATACAAGATTTGATCTCATCTATCACACTCATTCGAAAAACAATTTTTTTAAAACATATGCACTAAATAAATCCGAGGTTCAAGCCACAGCTTTATGTTAAAATGCTAATAATAGGTAACTTATTAAATAAGCATAAAAAAACTGACTATTCAGGCTCAAAAACAGTTTTCTTTTCAAGTCCTTTTAAGAATTTTTTAAATACTTTTAAAATACAAAATTTTGTAATTCATAAACAAAAAAAATTTCATGTTAACATTTCAAAAATTAAATTCAATATTTAAGCTTATAATTTTACCTGTCTTCCAATAAAAACTCAACGAAATACCCTACAAAATATTTAATTTTCGAGTAAATTATACTCGTAGTTAAACATATGTTAAACAAAAATTGTTTTTCAGTTACTTTTTTAAGCCTAATTTTACCAGTCGATCACTTTATTTAAAAAAAAATCTTTCTGAACATTGACGCGTATTTTTCACTCTCTATCATGCATTGTCAGCTGTAACGGTTGTTGGCAGTCTTTAGGACTTGAATCAACTACATCGACAGGACTACACGATCTCGAACGTCTTCCTCGGTCATCTTCAGGATCTGACTCATCGTTTACGTTTATTTCTTCATCGGACTCGGAATCGTACTCGTGTATTCTTCGCAGATTTTCTTGTGTTAGGAGAGAATTAGGAACCAGGGCTTTAAATGCACTGAAAGATAAAAAAATGTTTTTGTAACTTTTCTATTATTCTACCATGGTTATTAATATGAATTATAAACAATTCAGAGTTTTTTAAAGGCTTCACATAGATTTATACACTTAATAAATAAAAAATAATAAGAAAAAAATTCATACCTATTTTCTCCTCCCATCTGTAGCAAAAGCTGATGACTGGTTGTTGGTCCCCCGGCGGTGAGGGCGGTGGTAAGGGGCGACCCAGGGTCGGAACCTTTGTAGTGAGGAGAGGGTGTCAGTCTCCCCCCGAAAAGGGAAGAAGGGGTGCCCCGTTGATGAGCCGCGCCCGTTGGAGAAGATTGTTTGAGCAGATTCATGCGTTGATGACGCCGCCATTTTGCTCGTCTGTTAGAAAACCAAACCTGCGTTAATTGTTTAAAATTAGTCTAGAATCTAAAGAATTTAGATAAAATAAGTTTTAAAATTATGAATATTTGTTTTAAAAAAAGAGATTATGTTTTGACGGCAGTGCAGCGAGTAAAATATTTAGTGTTCCCGGGTGGTGCGTCTCCGAGCGGAACATAGGAAATCCTATGTAAATTTTAAGGGGGTCAGATATTGGCTTCCCTGTACATTTTACAGAAAAAATGTATCTCTTGCAGCTCATTTATCGCTGATTATTTCATTTAAAAGAACCGCAAATAAAAAAAAATACTAATTTTTTGCTTATGTTCTTTTTTAAATAAAATTGAAGTACATGTCTATTATTTTTTT
>JAHBCN010005107.1:0-57787 GCA_019359885.1 Listronotus oregonensis
CGAGGGGGAAACCGCAATCAAAAATCTGTACACCAGATTACACAAAAGTCAAGATTACACGGATTACACAAAGATTACACGAATTACACAGAGATTACACGGATTACACAGGGATTACACGGATTACACGGATTACACCCAAGATTACACGAATTACACAGAGATTACACAGATTGCACAGAGATTACACAGATTACACAAGATTACACACAAAAAATGTCTTTTTGTTTCGTTATTAAACCAGCTTTAAAAATATTTTTTTGATTATTGGATCCATTTAAGTTTTTTCTATTGCCCTAAAATAGTTTTAACTAATTTTTTACTGTATCTATATAATAAGGGTTATACGGGTTAAGTTGCATATCTTCATTAATTAAATCTGTTAATTTATTTTTTTATGTATCATATAAGTTTTATTTAAAAAAAAGCAAGATAAAATTTTAAACATACATTTTAAAGTTTTATTCAAAAAGGAACGAACAAACCACAACTTAACTTTTAAACATAAATGCTAAACTATACATTTTGTACTTGTCCCTATATCTACAATAATCCAGAATACTTCTCCAAGTTGAAAAAAGAAAAAACATTAAATTAACAGAAATCAAATAAATTATTATATTAGCTTAACATTTTATTTAGATAAAAACAAACAAAACCTAGCCTTCAAACTTAATTAATAAACTATTTTAAACATACATTTTTTTCGTACTTGCAATGGGATATATCTTAAAGACGTCATAATAAGCATAGTAACTATATATGGAGAAAAATCAAATAAATTATTTTATTAGTTTACCAAAGTTTTATTTAGACAGGAACTAAGTTTTATGTTGAAACAAACGAATAAACCAAAACTTAACTTTATAATGTACACACCGAAAAAACAAACAAGAACAAACATCAGCGAACAAACGTTTTTCTTTAGTGTAGACAGTAAAAACGCGAGCAAACGTTTGTTTGTTCTTGTCCATACATGTTCGAGTAGACGTCGGTACATAAAAATTTATGTACACACCGAAAAAACAAACATCAGCAAACAAACGTTTTTCTTCAGTGTAGACAGTTAAAACGGCGAACAAACGTTTCTTTGTTCTTGTTCGCACATGTTCCAGTGAACATCGGTACATACCTAAAGAGAAATAAATTTTGTTCGTCGTCATCAAGGAAGTTTAAAGGTGTATGGAAGCCCAATGCTATGGCCCATTTGATCAAAAAATGTCCAGCCCAGTATGAAATTAACTGTCAGAGTTGGCCCCGCCGATTCTGCGCAATAACAAAATTCCACGAAATAATTTAATGTGTTCCCTCCTTACACACTGATAAATCAGTGTGTAGTTAGGCAACACATTATACTTTTATGAGAGCCGTAGTACCGTTTTTGGTAAAAGGGCGCGCGCGGCGCGTATTAACCATCGTCGTCTCATAATTCGTCATTTTCGTTGTAGTTTGTGCCCTTTGCGCCGTATACAACTGTGTTTTGCTTTGTCTGAGTACCTTTATTTTGTGGTTGCAGAAGTTTTTTGGATTGATAAAAACCTTATTTTAGTGATTAGTGTTTATTATCATCATTCAATGTTTGAAATGTATTTTAAAAAATCGTGTTTTTATTTATTTACAACGATTTTGGGTAAAAATACAAAACTCACAAAAATATCGACCATTAAAATAGAAGGCTGTAAAGTGGCGCCATCTATTCTTTCCATATTATATCATATGATATAAAATCCAATATTACACAATAATTTTAAATATTCTATGGTAGTATCGTTTAATAACCAACAATTTTGTGCAAAAAAAAACAATGAATGCTTGAATTTGACATTTGATGATGTCAACTTTATAGATAGTAACAAAGAATTATGGAAGTCCGGCTCTAACCTACTATTCATTGCGCAAACTCCGCGGGGCCAATCCCCCTATTCCCGCTGTCCTGCACGCCTGGACAATTTTGTTCTACAGTATTGGCCTTCCATACACCTTTAAACTTCCTTGGTCGTCATCCATAACTAACCAACTAGCTCAGATCCAGCAAGAAGAATTCTCTGAACTTAAGTGTTAGATACTGGTCTCTGATTGGCGCATTTCTCGTCCTCGTTTCGTTTCTACGAACCAGGAATAAGCAAGGCTTTCAAAACAAGCGATGTTGCCAGTGTTAAGATTATACGATATTTTTAAATCGGTGGGTAAAAACTAGGTACTTTGGTTTTATTTAAAATGGCATATCGGGCCATGTTATTTATTTTCTCTCTATAAAAAGTTTTATTTTATGACTGGCGAGACTAACAAAAAAATAATTATTAAAATTCAGGCCGGGCCAGGTTTACTTAAATTGCAGTGTCTTAACTATTTACTATTCATTTTATAAAATGGTCGTATTTTTTAGGTTAAATTCAGTTTAATTTATTTTGCTTATGTATTAAAAAATCCCAATGCATAAGCGTTATAATATTTTTAAAAATTACTTCCTATACCTACTTAACTTAACGTCGTGAAAATAACTAGGTATTTGGCACTAAATTAAGTATTAACGGCACTTTTTTAACATGAAAAAAATTAAAAATAACTTGAAAATATTTTTTTGGACTATAAATTGGCCAATTTGGCAACATGCACCAAACATTTAACAGCAGATAAATGGTTGCTGGGCGAAGGCTATCTCAGCTGTGACCAATAGAAATAAAGAAGTGTGGTGGTTTACATTCAAATTATTTTGCTTGTGCAACCAGGGCTAACTAAATATACCTCTTTCTTCTTTTATTTCGATTAAACATAAAAGATAGAGATACAATGAATGCGTCTTGGTGCCAAAAATATATTTGGTGCAGCCCAAAGCATTTGCTGTATGTGGGAAATAATAGGGAGTTTCTGGCACCCAATACTTAATAAATTAAATACGAAAAGGGAAAAATTACAAAATTGAATAACTGAAATCTGTCAATAAAAACGTGACGATTTATCTCTGTATCACAAAGTAGAACTATTTAAGATGTCATATGTCGTCTACGTCCAGGCTGAGATTTAAAGAGACACCTACAGTTTTTATATATGTATGACCCAAAATTACTTTTTTTCGCGTTTTCTTGCCTTTAGAAATTTGGTTCTTTTCCCAAGATTACACAAAGATTACACAGATTACACTCAGGATTACACGTATTACACCGGGATTACACAGATTACACAGGGATTACACGGATTACCCGGAGATTACACGGATTACACAGAGATTACAGGGATTACACAGAGATTACACGGATTACACACAGCGTGTACACCAGATTCTCGCTGCGGTTTCCCCCTCGAAAAATCTACGTAAGTGTTTTTGGTGCGATTTAAATTACGTGATACTTGCGCTCAGTTCTTTTTTTAGCAGCACAAAAATTTTATAGATCATTTTAGTCTTTAATCTTGAAAGTTCAATAATGTTCGCCTGAAACACTTTTCTTCTTCTTCTTCTTCTCTCTTAATGGCGTTGGCTGCCTTTCGGCGCCGTTCACCAGCTCATTAGGGACGACCACAGGCGGCGAGCTCTTGACTCCCTGATAGTCGTTAAATATTAATTTGGTATTTAAATATATTTAATTGCATAATAGGTTGTAGGTGTGGTGTTTGAGGTGTTAGTAGACAATAGCACAACACAGGATTAGACTCTTCTCGCTCCCGGGCAACGGAGGAGCATTACACACCCGAAAGTTGCCTCGGATTTCAAGAAACCAGGATGAGAAGCTGAAAGAAAGGAATTAAATAGATTTATATATTAATTTTATTGTGGTTTAAGAATTTATTTATTAGTTTAATGATTTTAACATTGACTTTTGAGAGAACCATCTGACTGTTGAAGGGGGTTGCAAATCCCAATTTAATAAACTCATTATATAAGTTAAGATCGTTAATTAGATTTATCGGGCATTCAAAAAGGATATGGTCTAGATTTTCTATTTGGCCACATTCAGAGTTTGGATCTTCCTTAATACCTATTCTGTACATGTGTTCTTTTGTAAGGCAGTGTCCTGTCCTCATTCTAATAATCGTAGTTATGTGTCGTCTGTCGATATATATCATGTTATGGTACCATGTTTTATTGGGGAACTTATTTTGAATTTTTTGTACCATTTACCTTTGTTATTCAAATCATTTTGCCATTGCGTTGAAAATTTGCCTTTTATATTTTCTTTTATAATGGGGAAGATTTCGTTTTTGTCAAGTTTTAGATTCATTGGGATGGATAGGTTTCTTCCAATGTTAGCCAATTTGTCTGCTTGTTCGTTACCTGGAATGTTTGTGTGGCTAGGTATCCAAGCTAGCATTATGTTTGTGTTGTTGATAGATGACTCCACTATTAGCTGTCTAGTGTGTAGGCTTATGTAGTCATTTTTGGGACTGATTCCTGATCTCTTGAGTTTGCTTATGGCACTCATTGAATCACTGAATATTATTGCTGATTTGATGTCTTTTTCTAGACATACAGTCACTGCCTTATTGATGGCCACTGTTTCTGCCGTGCAGATGTTCATGTCTTTGGGTAATTTGGATGAAAAATTGTATTTTAATTTAGGGATATGTATACCAAATCCAGTTTTATCGTGACCTTTAGAAGCATCAGTATATATGAATGTATATTTGTCTTTATATTTGTTTGTTTCAGATAGAAATTCATTTCTGTTGTCTGTTGAGTTTTTATTGATGTTGATTTGAAGGGATTTGATGTTTTTTATTTGATTTTGATAGTCCAGTTCGAAGCAGGGTAATCGATCTTTTATCTGAATTATGTCTTGATATGGTCGAATAAGTTTTAGTGATTGTATTAATAGTGGGGGATCTTTGTTTTTCCAATATTCTAATTTGCTGTTTGTGTAAGTATTAAGTGTTTCCAGGATTCTAAGTAACGGGTGGTCTTTTATGTTGAAAATGTTTAGTAGAAATTTGGTGGCCAAGCAAAGCCTACGATGTTCAAGATTAATTTCTGCTGTTTCTGCTAAGAGGGCATTTATTGGTGTTGATTTCATACACCCAGAAATAAGTCTCAAACCTTGGTGAAAAATTGTATTTAGTTTGTTTAGGTTTTTTTTGGATGTAGGTATTATAAATATTGATCCTTGGTCTAGTTGGGATTTTACTAGACCATTGAAGGCCATATGGATCGTTTTGGGGTCTGCCCCCCACCATACTCTACAGAATGATTTGATTACATTGATGAATCTTCTAGCTTTGTTGCTTATAAATTCTATGTGTTTGTCCCATTTAAGATTTTGGTTGAATATTACTCCAAGATATTTGATATTTTCTTTGTAAGGTATAATGCTATTGTTTATTATGATGTTTGGAGGGAGTTCTTTACGTCGACCTTTAGTGAACCATACTGCTTCACATTTATTTGTTGAAATCAGAAAGTTATGTTTTGTGAGTCATCTATTTATTTTTTCTAGTGCATAATTTATTTTGTTAGTTATTTCTGTCAGATTTTTGCCTTTGTATAGTAATATTAAATCATCTGCGTAACTTAGTAATATCACCCCTTTGAGGTCAATTTTGAATAAGGAGATTAGCATTATGTTAAAAAGCAATGGGCTCAGAGGTGAGCCCTGCGCTCTCCTCTCGGCTTACTCAAGAAGCATAAACCGCCACTGCCAGGGCCGCCGCCAGAAAAAAATGTAGAGGGTGTCAAAAAGTTTAGGTTAATTGACTAGCCTAGAACTAATTAAATTAAAAACACAAGTATAAATACCCCGACTCTAATTTCTAAATAATAATAATATTTATTTAAATTACTAGGCGATATTGTAAAATTTAAGGATTTAGACGGGAATTGTTTTATTTTGAGTAATTTAAAAACCCAGGGGGGACGGGGCTCCCCTGACACCCCCTGCCGGCGGCCATGGCTACTGCTGATACTTAGCGGCATAAAATAACCCAGATATCCAATGTTACTGAACAAAAAATTACCCATCAGTAGTTGTTACCAATTTGACGACGTTAAGTTAACGACAACTCGTTACTGAGTTAAGTTTGCCTACAAGTTGTTGACAATCTACCAGCGCAAATGGCATGAAAAATGTCAGCAACGCTTGTAGTGAAATACCTTACAATTTACCGACAATAACTTGCACAGTAATTTTTTGTAGCCAAGTTGTCTTCAAGTTGTAAGAAATTTACTGATTCCCGTCTAATTGCCATCTACGATGGCTGTCTGGGAATACCGGCTTTATATTATAAAGGTATTTTCACTAGCCTAGCTATCGGAGGGCTAGGTAGTGCTTCGAAAGACTCAAGCTCAGGGAGCCCGGCTATGGGATGGCGAAAGAATTATATAAATATTTTAATCAAACAAAAATAATTTTAAAATTTCGACTTTTGTATATTTGTTTTTTTACAACATTAAAACTTTTGTAAAAACTTTTAGATCTTTGTTACTGCCTGTGTAAGGTATTACCACTAATATTCAGTTTAAACAATTTTCAGTTTTCATCTACTATTAAATAACGTTTTATCTATAATTCATGATTCTAAATTTGAATGTTATATTAGGTATAATCGTCAATTAGTAGTTGGTTAGTTAAAAGCATTTAAACGCAGGCACCAATAATTTTTGTGCTGTTACAGGTAGCCTCACCTCACATCGATCGCTCTGCGCAGTCGAAAAATACTCTGCGCATAGGTCAGGCTCTGGGGGCTTTCCGTGGCGGATCGTTGCCCGATGTGTCAGCGCGTCGGCCAGCTGTTCAGATGGCACCACCGACGGCTACTGCGCCCACCCCTGACGCGACGTCAAAGGTGACTGATGGGCTTTTTATTAAATGTCATCGGCGTTGCATAATACAGGTTTCTAGTTTATCTGGCTTAAAAACCGCAAGGGATACGAAGCTAAGAAAAGTTGATATTTTGGAACTCGATTTTCTGTTTGGTTCTTCTTTAAAATTATTTATAATTTTTTAATATGTGGTTCTGTTAGTTGTGATTTTGATTTTCTCATAATTGTTATATTCTTTGGAAGCTTCTACGATCCCATCTTTGACGGATAATAGCTGGACTAATACATTTGCTGAACATACAACTCTAAGCCATAATTCCTTTTTAATATAGATAAAAAAAAATTATCCCGTTTTGTTCAAGTGTTTAAAACGAACTATTTTGAGGTCAGAGTATTTTCCAAACTCCCTGTATGGAATCGTATTTTAAATTTTTTATTGCTTAAATAAATTACAGTTTGGTTTAATTCATGCAAAAAAATTTGATATACGAATGTTTAAGAGTATCCATGAAGTATTTTAAGAAAGTTTTTTAAAAGGCCATCCCACAGGGATTGAAAAAGGCTATATTAGTAACTTTCCTCGTTTTTAAAAAAATGCCATAGTCTTCTGGTGTGTGTTTTTGTTTGCCCATAAAATCCCGAAGAACACTGATTTGAATTATAACCAAGAAGATAATACATAAGTTATCTATAGGGGATATCCTATTTATTGATTCGTTTTTAAAAGTGTCTTATTTTTTTAGTTTTTGGTAAGTTACAATAAAACGGATTTCGTATTCATTTTTAGTAACAACCAAATTAATTAATAAGAAATAGAAAATAATATTTTTCAGAAATTTTTTTCCGCACGTTTTTTAAAAAGTAAAAATCCTTTTTGTAAAAAAATTTGAAAGAGTATGTTCGTTTGTGGGAATAACAAAATGTTTCACCTCATTTAGGCAGGTTTGGGGGGTTTTCAAGAGGAAGATTTTAACAAAAAAGTTCAGTCTGATTACCCTTTGGGGCCGAAAATTCGTTTTTTGCTTCATAAAAAACAAGGTTTTAAGACATTTTCGGAAAATAAAAAAACCCCAAAACAAAAATTCAAAAAAAAGAAATGGTAAACCAAGACGAGCATTTTAAAATAAGGTTAAACGGTTGAACTATATGAGCTGTAGAGTAATTTGGGTGGCAAAGGCTTCGTCCTACTGTGCGACCGATCTTTCGTCGGTATACCTAGACTCTAGCGTAAACAGTTTTATACTACTGTCGCGGTACAAATACCTTAATAAACATTGTTAAAGGGGAAA
Organism: Listronotus oregonensis; assembly: GCA_019359885.1. Classification (NCBI taxonomy): domain Eukaryota; kingdom Metazoa; phylum Arthropoda; class Insecta; order Coleoptera; family Curculionidae; genus Listronotus; species Listronotus oregonensis. The sequence goes on from JAHBCN010005107.1 coordinate 8,038, forward strand.
TGTAAATGAATACAAAATCCTTATTATTAAAAGATATCAAATATCAAAAGACACTTTCAAAAAATGAACCAATAATTAAGAAAATGTTGGTTTATGTCATATTTCATTTGTTTTAATTTTAATCATTTTATTAATTATTTTAAATTGTATGGACAAAATACATAAATGGCCGTTTTACATTTGTTTTTTTGTTTTTCATGAAGAAAAGAAAGAAGTGTACTGGTAGCACCTGATATTTCTTTTATCTTTTCCATGAAATACTATAAATTTTTTGAAGGTTTTTTTAAATTTCCCTAATAATATTGTTCTTGTTACGGAGTTTACCATATATATTTTTTCTTGGTAACTTGTACATTTTGACATTCAATTGCGCAGTGCTATTTTCATTGGTCAGGTTTCTGGCTGCCAAATAAGTGTTCGTCTAAAACTGCATTTGTTCTTTATACAATTCAACTTTCATGAGTTTGGCTTTTAAATGTCACACCTGTGGTAACATTACATAAGGTTAATCTTTACTAAGAATGGACTCGTTCCTATATAGACGCTATTAAAAAAAATACTGTTGCGCTTGGAAAGTTAATATTCCATTTCATTCGTCTAATAGATCCTTAAACAGGTAAAAATAATTATTTTTACCCTTTTAATAAAAAATTATTTATCGAAGTGTGTAAGTTTCATCCCGTTTTTTAACTACATTATGGTTCGGTAATTGTTGGTATTTCTACTACTGTCAAAGGTGGGTTCGAGGTCGAAGTACTTTAACGGTCAATTCAATCTGGGCCATTAAAAAATACTTCGACCTCGGACCCACCTAAATGTTTGCCACAGAGAAAACAAGGTAGAAATACCAACAGACCACGGCAAATAAACCCGAAAACATATAACGAAGGAAATTTTACTTACAAAAAAAAGCCCAAGATAATTACAAGATACGCTGTTTTTATTTTTTTTATTATTTGTTGCTTGCGTTTTTATGTTCTCTGTAGAGTAAATATATTTAATTGGTTTAAATTTTGATTAATTAAATGAAAATTATAAATGGGGTATCTGCAGTAGATTTATGTTTAATTAGTTTTCTTATCAATTTTGAAAGAAGAATGCCGTACATTTAATTTAGATATTGATTTAAAAATATATAAGGACTTTTAGCATGATTGCATGTTTAAATTTATTTTACCATGCAAGAGCATGTAACCACAGTATTTTGCAGGCACAATAAAACTTGGTTGTCAAAATGTGTGCTTCGGGAGACCTAGGCGAATCTAATTTGAAAAATGACTAGGCGCGAGGAAATGGTTTTTAATAATTAAAGTACCGAAAAGCCGTTACAAAAATAAGATTTGAAAATGATCCTTCTTAAACTTTTTCCCCCAAAATACCTGGGTTTTTAAAAGGAAAATTTCACTTTTTTAATTTTAAAACCTTGGTTTGACAACCACATTCACAAGAATTTTAACTTTTTGCAGTTCGCAACAGAAATATGAACTGCCCGTACTTTTAAAAACTATTCCCAAAAAAAAAATATATTGACGTAATATAAAAGAATGGCACAAAGCCGTTAGTTTTTTTAAAAATAAAATTTCGGGTCATATTTAACCCCCTCGTAAATTAAAAAATCACTTTTAAAATGGGGGCCCTTTTTTTATTTTAAAAAAATATTTTCAACTTTGTAAAAAATTTTTTTTTTTTTTAAAAAATTAAAAAATTTTTTAAAGAAACTTTAAAATTATTATCTTTTTCCACAAGTACAGATAAGGGGTCCAAAAAATGTTAAAGGATGGCTTTTTTTTTTTTGGGGACAGTTTTTCGGGGGAGCTATTTTCCAAGTGGTACACGTTAAATCATTACACAAAAAGTGGTGTTGCTATCTTCGTTAACTTGAGGTTAATAAATATACATTTATTTCAGGGATGACCTGCTGAGTCAACCGTTTTTCAAATAGGTACTTTAAATAATGACAAAATGTTTTATATCAACAATATCTGAGAGTAACAAATATATCTGGAAATAAACATAAAAAAATTGTTAATAAATCATTGTCAAACATAATTTGTTATTTAATTTTTTTTCACAAAAGAAATTGTTAGTATTTTTTAGGTTTACTTACTTTGGTGGTTTCAAAAAAATATTTTATTTTCTTTTCTGCCTCAAACCCAAAAAAGCAAATACTTTTTATTACTTGGAAATTTATTTTAATATTTATATAATATTTTTTTAAATTTATTAAAATTAAATATTAATAAAAAAAATTATTATAATTAAAAATATTATAAAAATTAAAATTTAATAAAGAAAGGAAATTTTTTTTAACGGGGGAAATTTTAAAAGCGGGCCTTTTTTTAAAAATTTTAGCCGTGGGGGGTTTAGGGGGGTCGAGGGGTTTTTTAACAATTAAAAAAAGGGAAAATTTTTTGGGGAAAAAGGGAAAAAGAAACGGGGGGAGGGTTTTTAAAAACGTTTTTTTCCGGGAAAATACCATGGGGTTGGCAAATTTTTTCCACAGTAACAGAAAGGGAGAAAACTTTTTCTCGAATCAAAAACCAAACTTTTTTTGGAGGAAAATAATTTTCTTTAAAAAAATTTTGAAAGGGTTTGGGGCATTTTTATTTACGTTTAAAAAAATTTTTCCCGGTTTTCGAAAAAAAAAACCGACTTTTAAAGTCCGGGGTTATGGAGGTAGTCGGCTATATCTCGAAACCAATGGTATAATTTATCGGGAAAATTTTTTAGATAAAAGTGACCAAGAAAATTGCTGGAAATTATTTTCAAGTCTGTGGGATGCCGCTAGGGGCGTAAGGGTAACAACAAAACATAAAAATATACATTTCTCAAAAAATATCAAATAAAGTGTATCAATAAGTGGTACTATTTTATTCTTTAATGTTTTCTAAACAAAGAAGCTTCAGGTGAAATTTTTGTCAGTTCTAAATTAAGTGGGTGGGAAGGTTAAAGTTTAATTCAGAAAAGTGCTAATAACTCCGGTTTGCTTTCACCGAATTTAGTAAACTTGGTCTTATTTAGAAGTGCATTTTAAGCATTATTTTCAGGTGTATAAATATTGCTACACTCATCTCACAAACGCCGCTAGAGGGCGTCAAGGTAAAAACTAACTTATTTTACGAAATTTTTGAAAATTTTAAATACAATGATATATACCCTTTTACATATTTAGATTAGGAAAAAAATCCCAACAAAATAGCGAAACCGCAATTTAATATCTCTTTTCAAACCGATACTATATTAGAAAAATATAAATACGACATAGAGACGTAACGCATTTAACGACACAATGTTTTCTACCTAGGCCGATTTCTTTAGGTAACAATTAAATTTATAAATTTTTACAAATCTAATGACATACTGCATGGTTTTTACTAATTTCAACCCATTTAACGATATTAGACAACATTAGATAATTGTAACCTAAAACTGTAATAATCCATTGAGCGTGGTCCTTATCAAGTTAGCTTTGAAAACAAAAGGATGCTGAAATGTCAAAAATCCAAAATTTTTTTTCAAAATATTATTTTTAGTGTTGTGCTATTGTGTTTTTAAAAATATTATTTTTAGTGTTGTGCTATTGTGTTCTTTAAAAATGCCTTTGTTGCTTGAGGATTAAACTCTACATAAAGCAAAAACGTTGATTGTGTAAGGGGCGAAGAACACTTCCCGTGGTACGAAAGCGATTTGCTAAACAAGTGAACATTCCTGCCGCTGCCGTACCGGCCTCTCTAAGGATATCTCAATACATACAGCCTGCAGCTATTATCGCATTTTGCAGACACTCAAAATAAATAGCAATAATATCAACTGCTTCTTCAAGCAATAAAGGCATCTTTTAAAAACACAATAGCACAACACTAAAAATTATATTTTGAAATAAAAATTGTTGGATTTTGACATTAGCATCCTTTTATTTTCAAAGCTAACTTGATAAGGACCACGCTCGATGGATTATTACAGTTATAGGTTGGTAATTATCTAATGTTGTATAATATCGTTAAATGGGTTTAAATTAGTAAAAATTACGTAGTATGTCATTAGATTTTGTAAAAATGTATAAATTTAATTTTTACCTAAAAAAATCGGCCTAGTAGAAAACATCGTGTCCTTAAAAGCGTTACGTCTCTATGTAAGTATATTTATATTTTGCGAATATATTCGGTTTGAAAAGAGATATTAAATTGCGATTTTCGCCGTTTTGTTAGGATTTTTTTTCTCTATCTAAATATGTAAAAAGGTATATATCATTGTATTTAAATTTTTCAAAAAAATTCGTAAAATAGGTTAGTTTTACCTTGACGCCCTCTAGCGGCGTTTGTGAGATGAGTGTAGCAATAGTTTATACACTTGAAAATAATGCTTAAAATGCTCTTCTAAACGAGACTAAGTTCACTAAATTCGGTTAAAGCAATCCGGAGTTATTAGCACTTTTCTAAATTAAACTTTAACCTTCCCCCACCACTTTAATTTAGAACTGACAAAAATTACACCTGAAGCTTTTTTGTTTAGAAAACATTAAAGATAAAAATAGTACCATTTATTGATACACTTTTACCCGGTTGCAGAAAGCGTGATTAGCTTTGAATGGTTAACGAAAGTCAGATTTTGACAGGTTTCCTTCTGTATAGAACTGACATAATGGTTTGTTAAACATTCTAAACTGATTAATTTTTGCAACCCGGGGTTATTTGATATTTTTTTGAGAAATGTATATTTTTATGTTTTGACGTTACCCTTACGCCCCCTAGCGGCCATCCCACAGACTTGAAGGTCGCTTTTATCAAAAATTTTTTTCCCGAAAGTTATTCTATTAGTAGTTTCTGAGATATAGCCGACTACCTCTCTTAGTGGAACACCCGGTACATTAATAAGGACCTTTTTTAATACAGAAACTTACATTAAAAAAATTATATAGATTTTACATTTTTCCGGCTCCTTAATAATATTTAGAAAACTTTTTAAGTATTTAATGTAAAGTGTTTCGCATTTTTGTTCTGATTAATAGGCATAAAAAAAAGAAACAAAGTAATATGAATTAATATATTTTTTTTATTATCCAAAAAAATAAAAAAAAGTATAAAATATAATACAGAAATTATGACATTCTAAAATGGAAAAAGTAACTTTTTTTATTTCACATTAGTGTCATATTTCATGTTTTTATATAATATTTTGTCTTCTATTAATTTTACTATCTGTAAATTTGGTTTAAATTTGGTCCAATTCTCGATTTCCTCCAAACCTTTTTTGGTAAATAATATTACAAAAAAAAACACTTTTATATAAAAGTTTATTGCGATCGTTAGTTTTAATGCGATTGAAGCTAAAATTATTTTTTGTTTTGCATATTATAAAGTTTTCACCATTTTTTTAAATTGGCAAAAGATTTGACTGCAATAGCCTATATCAGTATTACTTATTCTCTCGAAAATTTTAGAAACAGTTATAAATAAAATAATGACATTTTTTTAAATAGTCAAAAAATTATTTTTAGAGGTAAATATGAATTTAGAAATATGTTCAATCTAAGTTTGATCAAAGTTTACTAAAAACTTGTGTACAGAGCTGTTGGTAATTGAATTAAAATAATTGAAAAATCCTATTCAATTACTTCTCATATTAGTAGTATCAGTAATTAGATTAGTTTAATTTAATTACTTTCCGGAAAAGGTAATTGTAATTGTTATTGGATTATCAATTAATAGGATATTGTAATTGTAATTGATTTTCATGAATCCCAAAATATTCAATTACTTATAATGAATTGAATTACTACAAAAAATTTAATTACCTTTCTTTGTGAAAAAACTGCCGAAATTTTGGCCAGCCAGAAAGAGCATCTTGATTTAGTATTTTTGATTGATGCTTACAGCCACCGTTTTTATACTTTTTTTGTAAAAAAATCTGACTAAAAAAAGTTATTTTAAATGCAATTTTACGCTATTAAAAGTTGATCACATGTGATGCAAAGTTGATTTGTTTTTGACACTGCATACGTATAAGCAAAGATTGATACTACTACGAAACTATTATATTCTTTGGTATAGGTAAGGGTTTGTGTTCGAAAGAAATACACTGTTATTTTCAAAAAAATAGATTAATTAAAAAGAGCAAAAGTTTCTAATAAAAAAGTCATAAAAAAATAAAACTCACTTAAAACTCTGCCTTTTTAATTGCATAATGCTATATGAATATTAAACTGTTTTTCTTATATTAAAGTGTATTACTTTTAGACACAAAATACTTTTTAAAGATATACGATACGGGGTCAAAAATAAACTTAGCATTATGTGTGATCAAATTTTAATAGCCCAATTTGGATTTTGAAGAAACACACACGTTTAATATGGCTTTACTTTAAAAAATATCTCTGGAATAAGGCATTGTCAAAACTAGGATGTTTTATGAAGGTTGCGTTAAAGAGTTATACCTAGTTGAAAACTCGAAAAAACGTATTTTTTTAAGAATTTTTTATAAAGAGGCCTTCTACTTAACAAATGTGAAAAATACATGTATATGTAGCGAATTTATTAGGCTTTAAAACCCAATTGTTTGTTTTGAAGAATACCCAGTTGTATTGTTGTAGATGATCTGGAGTCCTTAAAAAAAGGTGTCCGGTGGTGAGCAAGATATCTTTTGTTTGGGTTATTTAAAATAGATAATTCAAAATAATATATTAAGTGTATAGATGGATGCAGGTGTTAATCGCAAAATAGTCAAAAAAAATTTTGATTTTTGACAAAATGACGGATTCTCAAGAAAAATATATGATTTTCGAAAAAATGATATGGCACACCTAACATGGGATTCTGGCTCTCGAACATTTTTTTTTTAAATTTGAGTGTTATTTTTTTGATCAATAAGAACATCTTTTAAATGGAACGTTTTTGTGCAGGCCCATAGGGTGGCCCAAAAAATCACTGACAAGTTGAAGCTTAACTGTTTATTAATTCCAATATAATCGCATAAAAAGAGTAAATTTTTGTCTAAATCCAACGGAATAATATTTTATATATTTGTTTAGAGTTAAAATAATTTGATTTAACATTTAACACATACACGGTGGTCTACTATTAAATAAATAATATGGATTATGCTAACTAAAATATGTTATTATCGTAAAGAACTTGTATATATTTTTAAAATATATACATTTCTGACAGTTTATTAAAGGTAAATTTAAGTTAAAATATTTTGATAATATTTTGATTTATTACCCAAATATACAGGGATATTTAGAATTAAAGATTTGTTTTGGTTTGTTTCCACAAGATATTTTGTAACATGTAGAGAGGTACATAGTTTTAAATCTGCACATTTTTTGGCAATTTTTTAGCAGAGGGATAATAAAATTAAGCTACCCATAACTAGAACAATTTTTTGTACACCTACAGGGTTAAGTTTTCAGAATCTGACAGAAAAGTAAAAATTCTGGAAATATATACAAATATATCATGAAATTAACATATTACTTGGATAAACATGTTTATTTCTTCGATACTGGAGCACCCTGTATGTGTTGAATAGCATTCATTTTTTAAATCTCAGTAAGTATGAAAATATTTTTTTGTTGATTTAGTTGATAAGTCAGACTTTTTAGGAGTTTAAATTAGTATTAAGGAACGCGTTTAAATTTTAAAATACGGGTCTAACGTTTGAAGAGGTCCTTACAAATATGACTTCAGACAATATACTTCGACGTATGTACTTTATAATAATAAAATTTAAAAAATATATAAAAATCACAACTGGGTATAACCCTTCAAGTCTTATTGGGTGCAATTTTCAAACAATTGGCAAAAGATTAAAATTACCATATACATCTGAAATTTTTCATATGGGCTACAGATTGCATTTAGAAAAACTTTTAGTGATAACCTATCCTTATATTTTCAGTAACAACTGTTTTTTTTTAACTTTTTTTTAAATTAACAGACTTTTCTAATCACTGTCTTTTAATTTTACTTAAGTTTGCAATTTTTTTTATAGAAAATATTGACCCGCAGATAGTACTGATGTGAGTCATAATATTAAATGCGACAACATTTTGATGAAAATCATCAGCTAACAATGGTTTGCATGGACTATAATGGTTAACATGTGTCTACGTGATGTAATTTACCTACCAATTTTGAATAATAATCAGGTTGACTCATGCGATACCGCAAGATTTTGCTTATTTTAAATAAAGAAACTTTATATATTAAATTAAATTATGGTACATTATTTACCCTCTCAAATATTTTAATTCACTTAGAAAAGATACATACAAAAGTTCTAATTAAAAGCAGATTAGTCTAAAGTAAGACTCTGCCTTCCATAAAACGAAATAATTAAAATTTTCTATTAAATGTAGAAATGGCACTTTCCTGCGGGCGACAGCAGTTTGCGAATAATTTCAGCAGAAGCTAGAAACACTATTATTCCTGCTACCTTTTGAAGATTAAAGTACCACTTTTTTATGGGGGAAGAATATTGTTACGGACTCTAAAAAATGTATGTTAAGTATATAAAATTGTAGGAAGTTAGGCTTACTTAATTTAGTGAAATGATTTATTTAAATATAATATCCTAGATTTGTCTCATTCCGACGACTATTGCAAAGGGTCTTGAAAATGCTAAAGTAGTTATCCATTTTGCCCTCTTTTTGCATCCTGTATTAAAAGAATTTTTGGCGTTACCGCAAAAGGCAAACAGTATAGTTTAAAACTGATGCCGTACTGTTTATTTGAAGACAGTGACAACTAAACAATCACCATAGTTACGTTCCAATGTTGTTACTTTACTATAGTAACGTTTAATAGTTAACTTGACCTTCCTTTCAAGAAAAATAAAAATGTATTATTGGCACAATCACCAAAACAATCACTTCAAAAGTGATAAAGATGTTTTACAGTTTTTGGTCGGTCAGAAAAGTACAAAACGACACACACTTTAGTCGTTTATTTTTCTTTTTCTTCTTCTTTTTGTGCCTAATCTCCCATTGACTTTTATATCAATCCTCCCATAAGTCTTGTTCCTTCTACAAGTCTGTATATTCAAACTGGTTGGTTGATATATTCCTGTGGCTCATTTCCGGTTGCTCAAATAATACCCATCTTTTGTGATTCAATACTTTACATTCGCACAGGATATGGTAGGCTGTTTCTTCCCCCTCGCCGCACATTCTGCAACTTGGGTCTCCATTGTATGAGCCTATCTTGTGAGGTGTCTCTTAGGTTATCATGCCCTGTTAGCAACCTTACTATTAGGCAAGCTCCCACTTTGTCTGAGTAGTTCTTAATCGTTCTTTTGGATGGGCCTCTTATGAAGCTTTTTCATGTCTTATTCTACTGAGGTTTCCCAGTATATTTCGTGTTTGTTTCGGATTCATTCCCTGAGTTGCCCTGGTGCTGTGGTTTTGGTCCTCCAAGGGTAGATTCTGGCCCAAAGTATGGTGTGGATGATCCCTGTCTCGCTAGCTCATCCGCTTTTTCGTTGCCTTCTATCCCCAATGTCCTGGTACCCACAAAAGAGTTACTCGGTTGCGTTCTCCCAGGACTTCCAGTTCTTTTGGCATCCCCATGTCAGCTTGGACGTTACCTTGGGGTTTACTAGTGCCCCTAGTGACGCTTGGCTGTCTGTTATTATGCAGATCCGCTTGTTTTTATAAGCCCTCCTGTTATTTTCTTTTGCACAGTGCAGAAAAGCATATTTATTTTTCTTGGTCTTCTGTTTGAATTTTACTAGTAAAATATTAAGTGAAACTATCTTTGCCTGTTTCATATCCTTCACAAAGACAACGTTTTAACCGTTAATTATTTCAAGCCGTCATCAGATTAATACTAAATAACTTTAAATATTTTTTGGTGAATTAGCTAAACATCATAAGGAGCATCAGAGAAAAATTTTGATGTCATCTCTGATAAATACCTTTGCTTCTTTGGAATCACATTTCTTTGTTTCTCATCAGATGTGATGTAGACTTAAAATATATACTAAAGTATACAGAGGGGTTTACGCAAAGGATGGGTAGAGTTTGAAGCCTAGGGGGGCAAATGTTATGGGCGGCAAATTACAATTAAATTTTTAAAAAATGTAATAGTAAATTTTAGTAATATAATTAATGATTTTACAGAAAAAAGGTTTGAAGAAAATTTAAATATAGGGTTTTACCTATAATTAAATAATACCAAAATATATATCATATTCAAATTATTGATAATACATAGTTCAAAAAAATATATTTTGTTTTACCACTTTAATTTGTTTTGTTTTAAAATTATGAAATTTGTTTGTTTCAAAAAATTGTTATTTTATTTTCTGTATGATTTACTTTTGTTAAATTTGTTATTAAATGTTTATAAAAATTACTAGTGTAGTTTTATATTTTTTTAATGCTAAATTTTTTCGTTCTGATATCAAAAATATTGACATATTAGGGCGGCAAAGATATATAAAGCCTATGGGCGGCAAAGAGTTAAATCCCGGGACAGAAGGTATACCTACCCTATCTTACCTAATACGGCACATCTTCAGGCAGGATTTAGTGCTGATATTGGTGACATCGGCTGTCGAACGTAAATTTTATCAATGAAAATGATAGTCCAAATTATACTCATTTGTAATGACGTCATTTTGTTTATCTTTGTTTTTGTATATTCAAACAGCGGTGACAACAAATTTTTGAAAAAATGGGTGTTCTGATCATTATTCATTTTTATATTTTTGGTTATGTAAAGTATCCGTCATTGTCAATCAAAAACATTGGTGTGTCAACTTGTTGTTATTTCGAAAAGCATAAAAAATGCCGAGATAAGATATAATAGGTATAATGAACAAACGCAGCGAATAATTTTATTGGCTTTTTTCAACTGGAAAAGGAACAAGTCGAAAGGAATCGCCCTTCAAACTGAGTGTAATACAGCGAGTGGCAGATGCTACGAAATTGAGCCCAACGACGATAGCAAATATAAGGAAGAATGGGATAAAATTAGACCAGGATTACGCTTCCAATATGTCTTCCAAGCACCGCACCAAAAAACCAAAATTACAACATATTTGAAAAATTTAATTCGGGACACAATTTATGCTATGTACGCCAGAAAAGAATATGTTACTTGAACAATAAAACAAAAGTTTAGGGAAGAATTTGAATTTTTTTGAATTTTCCATCGACTCCTTAAGACGATGGACCAAAAGTATAGGCTTCCGGGGGAAAAAAATCTAATAATAGAAATTATTTTATGGACTTGCCAGATATTCATAAAGAATACTTTTTTAAGGGAGTATATCAAAAATAAAAATTTAGGTTCGGAAGGTTTTACTGAAGTTTTCATTGACGAGACGTGGATCTTTAGAAAGGGGGATCATTTCGTAGTAGCTGGCAAGATGATACCAAGCACTCGGATTCAAAAAAAAACAGTGAAGGTAAAAATATGTTTTTTATTTTTAAGTAAAAACGGTGCCTTGTAAATCTTCATAATTTCGTCTGTTACATATTTTTATCAGCTTTTAAAAAAAAAAAAAAAAAGTAGGTCCAATAGGAAGTTTGGGAGCTATGAGGGCCCCTTTCCCGGGACTCCTGGATCTCTAAAAAAATCGCAGCGAAGCAATGAAGAAATATATGAAAACTTTTTATTTTCAACCATCCTCCGAGTCCTACGGCCTGACGAGTCCTAGCAGTTTACTTTTCCCCAGGGCTTACGGGGGTTTTTCCCATAACCGTAAAGTTCACAAATTTAAGTAGCACTTATTTTTAAAAGGGTTGACCTCAACGATTAATAGCTTTGCACAAGTTACACTTATTATTTTCTTAGTTAAGTATTAAAAAAGTTTCAACATTGAAAAAAATATTCCAGTTTTGATGTTTGGTAACTAGAGCCGCATTATAAGTAATGAAGAAGGAGACAAATTGAGCGAAAATTAAATTTTTGTTCCCAAAAGTTCAAATTCGTTTCTTACAGTTCATTTTTAAAAAAAATACGGTTTTTATTTTTAATTGTTAATTATTTATCTTGCGCTTTTCATAATGGTAACAGCAACCGGAAAAATATAATAGAAAAAGGGCTCCAAACTTTTCATTTAAAGGAAAAACCCGTTAAATGTAACCAGGATATATAAAAGTTATTTCTATTGAAAAATTTTTTTACAGACGGACTTTTTGAATTAAAATATGAAAAAACCTAAACTTCTGTGATCTATCGGCTATAATTATTAAAAAAAAGAAATTAAATTATTTTATTTTATAAAGGGAAGGGAAATTAATAAGGGCATACAATGTGAGATAGTTGTTGATTTTTTCAAGACTTTCTTCCAACAAAATTTATAATGATAATCTATTACATTGAAAAAGGGTTAAAATTTGCACCCATAATGGTTTTCCATTCTATCATTGTATTGAATGTTGATTCCCTATTGTCGACATTTTTTGGTTGTTTACGAAAACGGCAAAATTAACGGAATGCACTGGGCAAAATTTCTATATAAATAGTTTTCAGAATGCATTTTCTCAATTGCAGATTTCAACTTAAAAAAGATTAGGTCATTATTTAAAATATTTATTTTTTCCTAAATCAATTTTTAAAATTCACAAACACAACACAAATAATTTAACGCTTTACCACCAAAACAATAAACCCTTTTATTTTTTAGGTTATAAAATTTAAAAAATATCACTTAAGCCAAGAAATCTTCGCAACTTAAAATATTAGTTTTAAGTGACAGTTAGCCGTTAAGGGGTAAGTTGTGCAACGAAATCCTTTCCTTTAAATATCATAAAGTTAAGGTTGACCTAGTATCACTGGGTTTCAAACCGTGTTAATACTCGTGTTAGTTAAATTAGGTGAATTGGGGTTTGGCTAGGTTGAAATTGGGTTTTTGTTAAATTAGACTTTTTTGGTTAAAAAAAACGCGTTTAAGTAAAAAAAACCCCAAAGGCTAGGAATCGTCAGGCGATGGGACTTGACGGATGGTTAGGAATAATTTCAGTGCAGCAATATATAGCATAGAATGCAAAATATTAATTTGACGTATTTTAAGGGTTATTACAGATTTTGAAACTCATAATATTGCTTCGCAGTGAATTTCGGGAGAAAAATTCTCACGTGGCGTACCTCCCATTTCTCCCAAACAATCCAAATAATTTTTAATTTTTTTTGTTAAAAATATTTAGGTTGGGCTTTTTGAAATTTTTACTGTAAGTACTATGTGCATGGAACATTAATATTTCTGATGTTTAAGAAAAATTAAGTTAACTTATATTTTTAAAAATTAAAAGTATATTGTGGTCCACGCCGGAACCAAAGATGGCTTCATCAAGGGGGGCAGATCTAATATTTAAAAGTGGATTAAAGACGGGGGATTATCATGACAATATGAAGGGGAAAAAATTGAACTGGTTTAAAACTCAGTGGTTCGATCTTCCACCAAAGTCATTAATAATCATGGACAATGCAAGTTACCATTCTGGTTTATTAGAAGAAATCCCGAAAATCTTGGACAAAGCAGGACTGATCGAATGGTTGAATAAAGAGAACATTAACTTTCAGAAAAGGCCATGAAAGATCAAATATGAATATTGCGCGCAAAAAAATCCCTAATGAAAAAAATTACCTTGATGAATATGTTAAACCTTTAGGACACAAAATTTTGCGACTGCCACCATACCATTGCCAGTTTAATGCAATTGAAATGGTATGGTCGGAATGTAAGAATACGATCAATATATTTCCAATCTTAAGGGGTCACCTTCAGAAGTTCTGGCTACATGGGAAGGGTTATAAATGAAATTTCCCATAGATCAATGGCAAAAATATGTAATTCATGAAAGGTAATTCAAACGGCTTGGGGGGGCAATACGAAGTGTGATGCCCGAATTCCGCCATTTAATTTCGCTACCCCCAAAATATAAATTTTTTTCCGGTCAAATTTATTATATTGGCATTGCCAGCACTCTTTAATGGCAAGGCATTGGCAAGGTATCCAAAAGACGCGAAAATGGTTAGTTGGCCGTTATTAGGCCCATGTTTGCCAAAAAAAATGTAATGACCATCCATCATTAATAAGTTACGTTCAAAAAATGCGTTTAGGATGATGGCATCCATCAATAATAAGTTATGGCGATAAAATGCGTTTAGGATGATGGCATCCATCAATAATAAGTTATGGCGAAAAAATGCGTTTAGGATGATGGCATCCATCAATAAATAGGTATTGCCCAAAGTATGTGTTTTAGATGTTGGCATCACTTAATTTTTTTCCTAATGGCAATAAAATGCATTTTTACTACCGTCCAGGGTACTAAAATGCGCATAATGCACATGCGTAATGTGTATTTATGTACAGGGTGTCCCATATAAAATGAACCACTATAGTTTAGGGAAACAAATGAGATAAAAAGAGAAGTTAAATGGAAAAGTTGTTTAATGAAATGTATTTTTTTAGCAATTTTTGTATACAGGGTTGCTGGTGACACAAACATTTTAATTTTAAATGGCATACCACATATATTGTTTTATTTTAAACTAAAATGTCACATTTCACTAAACAAATTTTGCATTAAATTTTTTTTTTGTCTTCGAGTTTTCCCAGTAGTATACTGGTTTGCTCTATATGGCACACTCTGTACAATATAGAGTACTGAATTTAAAGTGCCCTGGAAGAAAATAATATATTGATTATTAGGATAGCTATATACAAGCTGGAACGAAAAGTTTTTTTTGTATTTTCCTTTGTAACATTTTTTTCACTTTAATCAGTTTATATTTATTTTTTCGATGCTATATAAAATGAGATTATGAAACCTATTTTTTTTGTGAGTAAATGGCATGTTGTTTCAGACAATTACAGGTATTAAAAACAATTGCAGTTTGACAAAATTCCTACACAATTTATTGCTTTTACCTCGTTATCAACCTAAAATAAAACTATATGTTTATTTAGACAGCGTTTTATAAAAACACTTGCAAGTTTTAAAATTTGCTATTTCAAAGGGTAAATAACAAATTTAAAATTTTGTAATCAATAAAACCAAGAATAAAAATATGTAATATTCATTTTCACACAGGAACTATAAAATATTGAAGGTATATAATAAAATTAAAAAAAAAGGTAAATTAAAAGACACATTATAATAGTAAGTATACAACTGACAATTACTCACAATTTTCAGACATAGGGATAAATATTTTAAAGAAGTTAAATGTCAAAAAAAAATCATTTATTATAAACATTTTTTATTAACATGGTTAAATATTTCAATAGGGCAAATTCCCAATTAAAAAAAAATAAATAAATATGGCCAATACATAGCCAAGTAAAAAGGTTTTAAACAAAATATTTATAGCTCTTAACAGTCCAAAAATTAAAATTTCTTTATTTACAGACCCGCAAAAAAGACACTTCATTAAGGCACAACAAATTTTCTTATGGAATACTCTTTTTATGCTTCTCTGAATCCTGAAAAAAAATTTAAAACAGACCTTCTGCATTACATTTTAGTTTAGGTTGATAGTATTTAAAGTTGTAAGCAATTAAAAATCAACATATTGGTCAATTAACCTCCCTCGAAACAAAAAACGTTTATATTAGAGTAAAATAGGTTTTAGTAATATATTCTAACTTCTTATGAGTTTTCTGAAACTTTCATGTTTATATTATTTCTACAAGTTAGGATGGACAAGTAAAACTCATCTTGTTTTATTTTAAGCCGTTTTTGCTCAGTACAAAGGGTTTAACTAATCGAAATGCCGAATTTCAGTTGTTTAAAACTTAACCAAAATTTTCGGCATACTTTATGTATCGGTTTGCCAAATATTTTGTGCAGAATGGAAAAATATACAGGGTATTTAATTTTAAAAAACACCTTGATATACATCTTTTCAGCAATGCAATAGACTTTATATTTAGATTGTAGATTTTTGGCTGCTGTCAATATCTTGATTAAAACTTTTTCCTATCATGGATTTTTACACTTTCAACTTACAAACATATACAAATATACATAAATCCCATAAATCTTTAACAGATAAGTGTATTTAACACAAATAAAAAAAGCTTGCGGTCTTATGTGTGATCTATTACTAACCAAAACTTCTTTAAGAAAACTTAGACAATGTCAGGATGGCCTACATCAGACGACATCCAACTCTATCTTAAAAAACTACAAAAATTACAAAAAAAAGGTTAAAGGTTATACAACATAAAAGGAACTCTAACTAAAAAATTTTCATTTGTAAGATTAACGGCCGAGTGATGAACGCGTTGTTAAATTTAGCAATGGACTTAGCAGTTAACAACAGTTTAGAATGTTTAACGAAATTTCAGATTTTGATAGGTTGCCTACCAAAACCATTGAATGACACTGACATAACGTTTTGCTAAACATTCTAAACCATTGTCAACTTTTTCCAAGCCGCCTACTTTTAGGCGGCTTGGAAAAGTTAACAATCGGTTTAGAATGTTTAGCAACCTATCAAATCTGACATTTCGTTAAACATTCTAAACCGCTTGTTAAATTTAACAATTGTTAAGTCCATTGCTAAAGTTACAACGCGTTCGTCACTCGGCCGATAATGTTATATTTTTTAATGGAAAAAGATCAACTTTTAATGTACATTTGAATTTTTTATAAAATTATAGACATTTTGTCTATTCTCATTCTTATGCCTAACTTTAATAGTTTTGGAGTTATAAACAGTTTTCATTCAGAATCTTTGGACTTTGATGAGTTATTGAAATATTTTCAGATAGAGCTAAATAAACTTTGCATTCCTATCTTAACTTTTTAAAACATAATCTTCTGGTTCAAAGTATAGGTGGTATATTACAGATTTAAACAAGTTCACATAGAATAAAACATTCTGCACTACGTTGAAACGTTTTTGGTTATTCAATTCTTCAAAACCCCAAAGATATTAATTTTAGGTTCAGAAACATGAAAGTTAAAATTTTTCGAATGTGAAATTCAAATATTCAATAAAAAGGGGAGTATTTCATTTATAAAAACTAAAGTAATAGTCCCCTTTTGGTTTCCCCCATATACATGAAAGACAGTTAAAAACTGCATGATTAAAAATAAAAATCGAGGGTTTCCCAAAAATTTTAAAAAAAAAAACTATTCTTGTGAGGTAACTCTATACCTAAAAGAATCTAAAAATACTGTACTTAAGGTTTAAATGCGGTGCTGGTTTAATTTCTAATCTTTCTTCCGTGATGTTGGGCCCTCCATCTCTGTCACCCCGCACCTCTAAGCCATACTTTTATAGTTTTGAAACTTTTTTCGGAAAATGTGTCTTTGGCTAAAAAGATTAGCCCTAACAGAATCTGAAACAAATACTTTAAAAAACCAACTGGACAAAATTTCCACACAAACAAAACTGAAACTTTTAACATAAAATTGTAACTATTAAAAGGCTATAAGAAAACAATAAAGGGATAAGGAACAAATTCGTAAAAGCTTTTTTATGAATTAGGTTTTTGGGGTGACTAGCTATGAAAAATTACAAAGTTTTATTAAATTTGGGTTTTTTGTGTTTTGGGAGGAAAAAATTAAAAATTTTAAAAATTCTAAATTAACTCGAAATCCTATGAAATTTTGGCAAATATAGGTGGAAATTTTTTGTAGAAAATTTTTATCGACATTAAATTGATTGATGAAAAAGTATGCAAAATAAATGCATAACATCAATAAAAAACATAAACAAAAAATGAAAAAAAAATTAATATAATGAGACATTCAATGGGAAATCCCCCCAAAATAATACCCCTTAAAATATAAATCCTAAAAATTCAGGAAAAAAAAAATTACAATATTTTACTATTTCCTTTAAATCAAATTCTTATACTTGGCCTAATTTAAAAAATATGCAATGTATAAGTACAATTAAAATTATAGACATACCATATATAAGCTGAATTACTTTTGTAAAAAACTAAAAGGTGGCTTTCCATTACGCCCTGACCAATTGCTTATTAATGCCCGATTGTGCGATATTGGGTTTTGGGACACACTCTTCTTGTAGTTTCAGTTGTATCTTTTCCTCCCACTAAATTTTAGAATATTGTACTAAAGGAATAATTATGTTTAAAAAAATTTTTGTAGTTGATATATATGTTGATATTAAAATATAAGGGTGTATCTGAATATGAAATATAAATTTTACCATTGGGTTTTCAAGCATGAATCAAAGTGAAACTTTATCACTTTTAATTAAGTCCACCTCATACACAATATAAAACACCTTAGTTTTTTTTGTTAAAGCCTGATTACAATAGTACAAATAAGTTCTCACAAGAACAATCTGTTGAAGAGAATCATTTCTCTCTATATTTTATAATTCTTATAAAAATTTTAGTTTCACTATTAGACCTTACCAAAAAAAAAATTTATAGAAAGTTTTTTTTAAAATTCCTAAATTATCAGGTAAAGTTTCTACACCAACGTTGGGGAAAAACACTGTATAGACATTAACGTTTAAAACTTACATATTTTTTTAAAATCCACTTCATTATGTGGTTCATATCAAGGTTTTCAGTTCTTCCAATGTTTTTAGAGGTAAAGGTACATTTTTTCTTTTCTTCAGATGTAATATGTGTTTTGTAACACCCTTGTAATGTAATCCAATTTTTCATTGATTACTTTATTGAATTTTTCCCGCTTTGGAAAAGATCTATCAAAATATCTATAAAAAAAAATGTGAAATATTTTATTAAAAAAGGCAAAATGTAAAATCCAAATCATATAAATAAGCAATTTTATTAGAGTAACTTTCTTCTTTTTTATGAAACACCATTCAGAACATTGTCCCTCATTCATTATTTCTATTTCTGGTAAACCAGTCTTTGTCTCCAGTAAAGTTCGAGCATCTATAGGGAGATTGTCGATAATTGGTTTGTTTTAAACCATTTCAAAAAGTTTCGTAAAGGGGGACATGTGAAATATTTAAAATCTATTCCCATTTTGATGAAACCTCTGATGATGCAGGTAAAGGCACATTTTCCTTAGACATACTTTTGTGTCCCTACAAACTTTATCCCTTGCTTCAGTATCAACCTTTTATCCAACCCTAAGCCTGACCAAGCTGACTCCTCAGAAATGCTCACACTTGCAGTCTTTTGAATTTGACCTCGGTATTGACCATCAATATCTTGACTACAGCTTATATAAAAAGTTCCGGGCTCAATAATTTTATTTGGTTGCCTATGGATAGACCCTAATAAACCAAGTCCTCCATCAACCACAGAAGGAATCATAGTCATGGAGCTCGCGAGACTGGAAAATGAATCCTTAGAAATTCCAGGACGACTCTGATCTTCCTTTTGGTAGTCAGCAACAGAAGTTCCCAGGACGACTCTCATCTTCCTTTTGGTAGTCAGCAATTTGACGTAAAAAAGCATTTACTTTTTTTTAAAAAAGCTCTTTTTTCCTTGAAGTATCAGGTGTTTTTTTAAACATTGTTTAAAAATATAGGGTTTTTTCGATATAATTAATTAAAGATAATTAGAGTTAATCTCTTTACACTTACCTGAATGATTTACCTTCTTGGCTCACCATCATGGGTCACTCAACACACGAGTTGTTTTTTTTTATTGTCTATTAAAACCACAAAAACGAGGAAATTTTAAGAAAAACCCCAAAAAACAGAACAAATTTAAACTTCAGTTCTAGAAGGAACAATCGAACAATGAAACAAGTCTGTCAAAATGTCAAAATCCCCAAACTTGTTAGCGAAACCCCGGAAAAACATTTGGAGAACTAGTGCGCACCGAGTGTATCGGTGCTTTAGACATCAAAATAAAAAAGGGAAAAGAAATATACTGAGCGAAAGTGGTTTCTCCAATTGTTTCCCCTTATCTGTATTTCGGCTAAGAAGAAAATTTGAATTCACTTTCCTGGTAAAAATAAAACTATTTTTCCCATCATTTTATTTTTATTATTTGAAAAATGTATTATAATTTTTTTGACTTAATTTTTATTTACATGGTTTGTAACATGTTATAAAAGGGCATCGCAAACTATCTATAAATTATGAAAAAAACGTAAAATAATGTTACTTAGCTGGCTATTATAAATAAAATAGATTAAATAAATTGCTTTAATGTTAGTTAAATGCTGATGTTAATAAAATGGCTTGAAAAATATAAATAACCTGTAAGGGTTGCCTTCAAAAAGCCAATATTGGATGCCGGTAACAAAAAGGCATACCTAATTTAAGTTAAATCCATTGGCAAGTAAGTACTTATTTGGGAGTGACTTTTTAATGCCTATAAGGTGATGGCATAATATTACCAGCACTTGCCAATGCATTGCCATCAATGCCAATGTGAAAAATGTACATTGCCAGCAAACAGTGTTTGCTGGGTACACTGAACGACGACGACGAAGACAATATCTCTGACTTTAGTTCGGACTCTGACAATACTGACGAGACTGATTGAGCTTTTGTGTGCTTGCAAATTTTATTTCATGATCGTCATTTAAGTATTTAATCCTATCGTTACAATTACATTAACTTGGCAATGCAATATGTTTGTTTTTTGAGTTTGTATTTTTATTTTTGGATTTATATTTACATTTTGATGTGTTAACATATTCATCCAGGCAGTATTTTTTCATAAACAAGTAAATTAAATTATGAGTATTTGAAATTTTCCCTGAGGTTAAATAATTTTTATACCATTCTTCCTATTATTCACAATTTTTGTAAGCTCAGTTTTGGTACATCTACTGCTCGTTGTATTACATTCTCAATTTGAAGTGCGATTGCGCTTCAAACTTGTTCCTCTTCTAGTTGAAAAAAGCCAATATATTTAAAATTATCTGCTGCGTTTGTTTATTATTCATGACTAATCATATTAATTGTTAATTGTTACTAAGTTTGTTAATAAATAAATACTACAAGATTATTTTTATTTTTGAGATTGAAAGTGTATAGACGAATGTAAAAATGATAATATACTGCTAATGGCCGGTTGCACCAACAATTTTAAGGAACCATTAGGCTCCTTTCACACGGGGAGCTTCACGTCTCTCACTCCTGAGGGAGAGGAAGGCTCTTAGCACCAAAATGCAACGAGTCCAATGGAGCTTTCAAACGGAGAGCGGGAGCCGCCACGTATCGGGAGACGAGAGCCCTCAAGTCTCCTGCATCTCGAGCCGGAGAGTCGCGTCAGGCAGGTAGGGGCGAAAGAGCTCCTGTATAGGAGCGAGAGACGTGAAGCTCCGTAGAAAGAACCCTTAGCGTTATTTGTTCCTTAAATCTCAATGTAGCCAATCAGATTGCTTGTTTGGCCATTTTAAGGAATACCTTGTGCTAAGGGTTCCTTAAAATTGTTAGTACAACCAGCCCTAAATCATCATTTGTTAATTTCTGAACGTATACAAAAAACATAACAGACTATGAATTTCTGAACGCGACAGTAAATTTTCTAACCTAATATTGAATGACAAAAATGTCTAATTAGTAATTTACGACATACGTTTTTTCTCACCTGGATAACGTAACTACAAATGAGTATAATTCCGACTATATGATCCTGTACAATGCAGAGCTGCTAAGCTGTTACACGCTCTGCACTTTAGTTAATCACATTTTTATTAATGTAGCTACGTTCGACCGATGCTAGTACTGAACATTGCGTTGGTTCAGTACTAAATCCAGACTAAACCTCAAAAACGGTAATATTTCTGAGAGCTGATGAACAATGTTGGGTAGGTTCTTGAGGCACTATAAAAACTTGTGTAATTGTTCTCGAAGAACCCCTCAATAAGAAAGTTGAGGTTTGGCTGAAGGGTAGCTGCCCTCTTCCAAGTCTTATTTTTTTAAAGGGAAATTTATTGATTGAAAACATGTTTTTAAGGCATTTTGCTTTTTTTCTATCTTTGTTCTATCTTTAAGTTAGATATTTAAGGAATTTAAAAATAAAAAAGCCAAAGTTCAGTTAGTGGGGTCTAAATGTTATGGGGGATTTTGCAAAATGGTTTTTACACAAATTCGGGCTGTAGGTCACGAGGTCTCGCAAAAGCCAATCGCGTCGCAGTAACCTTAAGCGAAAGTACAGCCAAAATACGCTCTCTCTTGTACCTAAAGCCATGCATAGTGCTGTTTACGCTCCTATATGGGCTTTGTCGATCATCTGGCAGGTAAAATATTCCACCAAATAGATCTGGCTTTTTGCGTTATTTGTCTTTAAGTACCCAAAATCTCAAAGTGCCTCAAAAACTTTTTTTGATTTTTTTAAAAAAACCAATTTGCAAGAGTCTGGTTAACATTTAGACCCGACTAGTTGATCTAACTTTTGATTATTCAAACCCTTTAAAAAGATCTTACTAATAGATATAATTTTTAAATGCCTAAAAAACATTTCTTATATAGAAATTTCCCGTTAAAAAAAAGATCAAGGTTTGGGTAGAGGCCAAATCCTTTAGCCAGGCGTCTTCCTTCTTATTTAGGGGTCCCTCGAGAACAATTAGAAAATTGTGGCCTCAGAACCTTTTAAAATTGTTCACCAGCTCTTCTGCTATAAGAAACCCCAAATATTGTTTTAGTAGACGTATATCGACATCTATTAAGGATCTTTGAAACCTTCATCTGCTTATGATGTCTTCTGTTTTATATCGATCTATGGTTTGGGTTGTACTTGTTTAATTTATAAAAAATGGCGCTAAAAATACTTTATGCAACCATTTATACAGCGTGTTTCCTTATAAATGAAAACAATAAAGAATAAGGTTTCTTTCTGATTTCTTTTTAGTTTTCTTTTTTTAGTATAAATAATAAGGCTGGATTTAGTGCCCTTTCGACGCTCAGCGCTGACATCGGTTAAACGTAATATCAATGAAAATGTATGATTAACTACAGCGCGTAGTTGATGGACTGCTATGGCATAAATTCACAAAATACTTTTTAAAAAAAATACATATGATTACACATTAAATTTTTAAAAATCGTAGGTTTGGGCCCCCTAATGTATTCCAAAAGTGTAGTAGTGTAGTAAGGAATAGTTAACATATTGATAGCTTATTATGATTTTGAATTATTTTGATTTTAAGATAAAAAGCAAATTTTTATGTTTTTTTTGGCTTGATTTGGGTTTTTTACTGAAAAAACTTTACAAAAAAAGGGTCTTTAAAAGGTTTTGTCATTTTTATTCTTACATGTTAATTAGAACATTAACCAAAACTTACACAAAAACACTCACAACAAAAAACCTTTTCCTATAAAAATAATTAACCGTCAAAATTTTCTCTTGGGTAGTAAGTGGGGATGAAAAAGAATATTAGCGCGTTAGTGGCGGATTTTAGGAATTTAAGTTATGTAATTATGTAAGGGTATCTGAATCTAAAAGTAAGGGTTTGAAAACATCACTGCACCTAGGCCTCAGTAGGCCCGTTGTGTCAGAGTGCGGGGGCAGTATCAAAGGATGTGCTCCACTGTCTCGTCTTCCCGTTCACAACCTTTACACCCGAACTGTGTCATTTATACCCATTCTAAAGGAGTGTTTTTGCAGTTGACAACATCCAGGGAAAAACGCCCGCGATTAGACGAAGGTTCGCTTTAGGCTTTGCCAAGTAATGTTTAGCTGTATCTCTGTGGATAGTTCAGTTACTTCCTAGAAAAGTTACAGTTTATTTTTTATCCCCTCGTCTTGTAAACTGCTGATGTGATTGTCTTTTGATAAGGTCCTTTGGCCCGACCCGTCAGAACTACGAAAAATTCGGGTCCAAAAAGGGTTTTGGGTTTCCCGGGAGAGGGTGACCACATTCCTAGTGGAAGGGTCCACAAGGGCACGATGACATTCTAGTACCAGACCCGGGTGTAGCGTGGTTTCCTTAGGGCTAGTAGTGTCTGTCTGCAATCCGTATGAATAAGAACGACTTTATCAGTGATGTTCCTACTTCCTATTTCTTTTGCAGCTATCGTTATGCCTGTGAGCTCAGTTTGGAGCACACTTCCTCCCCAACAATAGCCCATTTGATGTATAAGTTGGGGGATCTAAAATAAAATCCACATCCCGTACCTTCTTTTTTTCGAACCGTATATGGTGATGTTGATCACACCTGCCACGTTTGTGTTCCATTCTCCTTTGATGTCAATTTTGTAGGGTTTGTTAAAAACAAAACATGGCGCAGTACAGTCCACTTTTGCCTGTAGTAGTGAAAGTGAACCTATCGCCTCACTGCACAAACGACGTCTTTGTGAGCTAACTCGTACGTCGGACATTATACCAACAGTGCGGAGGTGCAACATAGCTATCAAAACAACACCCTTAATGAATATGTCCCAAAGGGGGGTGAGGTTTATAATTACCTCCATGGCCCTAGTTGATGGTTTTTCTCATGGCTTCGGTGGTGTCAAGACAAGCCATTCTCTGTACTTTTGGGCTAATTTTCGGATAACTGTCCTCTGCTGGGCTTTTTTTGCTCCCAGACAACACCACCGTAGGTTAGCATAGGTCTTATGATCCAGGTCCCCAGGATCTGCCCCGGTCAGGGATAAGAAAGGTATGCATTCTTGATCCTTTTCTCCAAGTGGGAGGTCCATGTTAACATTTTCGAAAGTTACCCCAAAGGGATTTCACCCCTGTAGCAAAGCTCAGTTGTGTGTTTAGGAGCTAGAAGGGGTTTTAAGTTCACCATATTTCTTTTCCTTGTGAGAGAACCATCCCTGCGCACCATCTTTCTATTATCCTGAGGGCAGTCTGCATGCTTTCGCAGAGTACGCTCTCAAATTTCCCCGAGGACAGTCTTACCAAGTCATCTGTGGACAGTATGACCAAGTCATGTTATGGTATAGAGATTTTCCTTGATGAAGCGGGCGATGAGGCTGTCTAGGACCAAGTTTCACAGTAGTAGGAAAGAACCCCTCCCTTTTAGACATCTCCTCGTGACCTTGCCTCGGATCCTGACATCATCTACACGGATCTGTATTTCTCTTTTTGGGGCATATTGAAAATCCATCGGCTAACTATTTTAGGAGTATTTCTGGCAGAAAGCAATGTAGTATTTTTGGGAAGGTCGTTTTGTCAAACGCGCCTACTATATCTATGAATACGTTTAAGGTTGGACTCTTTGTTGTCCAGAGATCTTTCTATACGACCCGCCACCAGGTTTTTTAGAGTATTCTGTGTCAATTTTTTTAAATTTTCTGCGTATAACACAAAAATTTTTGAACTTATGTCCTTTTCTTCCAAAGTGACGATCTAGTAAGTATATATGCATATTAAAACAAATTGTGGTATATTTTAGTGATGAGCGAGACCGGTCTTGGTCTTGCGGTCTTGGTCTTGGTCTTGCAGCAAGACCAAGACCAAGACCAAAGACCAAGACTGCCGTTTCGCTTGCAAGACCAAGACCAAGACCGGGGTATGCAAGACCAAGACCAAGACCAAGCCCAAAAGGTGTGCAAGACTACGCAAGACCAAGACCGACCTGCAAGACTCTTGCACTTCTGCAACTTTTTTTGATATTGTAATATTTTATTGTTATATTTAATATACAGAGGCATTTCATACAGACATGACAAAAACTGTGTCAAGAACTGTCAAAAGAGGGGATTATTTAATAAGTAAGAGTTTCTTAAATAAAATAATAATTAAATCGATTACTTTGTTTTTTTAAATTCTTAGTTCTTTTACAACGATAACGAATAAATTTAATATCATGTTTCAAAATAATGAGATGGTGACTCAATGGTCCGACAAAGCTTGACATCTCCGAAATCGTTTACGACAGAAAAACTAGGGGTACAAAAGTTATGGAAGCTGAATATTACTTTTATAATTTTAATTTTTTTTTTTAAAATTAACTATTAAGTAATCCCACTTACAGGGTGGATCAAAAGTCTTAAAAACCCAAAAAAATACATTATTTTTGTTTCACACTGAAAGGGGTGGCACCATTAAATTGCTTCTTAAAATTAAGAAAATGTAAAAGTAATGGATTAATATAAAATATTTGCCATGTGATAAAGGAATACTTTCTATATAAATGGATTGAAAAAATCACTTCCGGTTTAGAGGGAAAAAGGGTCAAAACCGTAAATAATATTTAAAAACCATCTACGTCGACATTGTTCCTATATAACAACAATTTCCCCATAATAAAACAGGGTGGCGTTTTTTTTCTAAATTGATTTTTCGCCATAAATTTTTTATTTTAGGGGAAAAGCTAAAAATAAGGGAGTTTTCTTGAGTGGCAGTGGATTAATGGAAAAATTCTGGAATAGAAAATAATTTTACATTTTATGCCCTTTTTGTCTATAATTTTTGTATGTTTGGTTTTTCACCATAATGGACGATTTAGGAGATATCGAGCTTTGTCACACTATTGGGCCCCCTTGTATCTGCAGATTGTTTATAAAGTATTCAACAAATTCTTAAACAGTTTAAAGGTAAAAAGTTCATATAAACTGAAAAGTTTTTTAAATAACTTTTTTTAATCAGAAACCAATGGTTACATATCAGAATTATTTTCACACTTAACGGTATTAATTTTAGCCCCATTTTACTATTGGCATCACTCACTCATTGAGATACCAAAATTATTGGGATAGTTATGTAAACGAAGTTGTGGACCTGAAAGATCCGGAGATTGGGCCATCCTGGAAATTTTTTTAATTCGCAGGTATCAATGTAAACATTACGTGACCTCTAAAAATATCATAAAAAAAAAAAAAAAAATGAAGTCTGGCCTGAAAATGGCCCTCAACGGCCCTGGAAGTGGTTTTTCAACTGTTCTGGCCGATATCTCGAAATATGATATTACGCAATTCATTGTTTAGACGAAATAAAAAGCGGTTCATTAGCTGCAAAAATGGTTTCCATCACTTTTGGCAGAAATTTAGCGTGGTTCTTGAGATATCCGGCCATTGCGCCCAGTGGCTCTTCCACCTGCTCCATCTCGAAGAAAGGCGTTCTAAGCTACTTACACACACAAGCGGGCAGACAAATTTTAAAATTACTCACGTAAAATTGCATATTTTCTCATGATTCAAAATTCATATGAAAAAAAAACCTGTAGCCATAATAGAGTGAGACTGTTTCATTTTTTTGTCTCTAGAATATTAAAAACTCGAGCCAAAATTAGTTTTAGCTCGATATTTTAATACTCCTATTAATCTGTTCATTTTTTTTTTATAAAGAATATTCTTACCAAATGTTTTTGGATAATGGGGCTTTGAAAGGTGTTGGAATACATTCGAAAGATTCGATAAATAAAGGTTTTAATAAGAATATTATTTTAATACTAAGAAAAATGCCATTTTTTAATATAAATGATCATTATTACATTATAAAAGAGAAAGGTATACCGTTATTAGTGGAAAATAACATCAGCAAATGACCACCACAGGCACCTACAGGACCCCATATCCTTTTCATGAAATTTTCCTTAACCAAATTGCAAAGTGGCTGCCCTATGTCCTCGAAATAGCCTCACGGATTCCATCTTTGAGTCTTGAATCGACGCTGGGCTGTTGGCATGGAGCCCTTTTCGCTCACGTGGCCCCAAAGGATCAGATCTTGGTGGCCAATTATGATGATCCTCTTCAAGAGATAACAGAGTCAGGAAACTTTCCCCAGCAATACGTAGCGCGATGTACTTCGTTCAGTTACGTATTGCTCGCCGTCTTTCACCACGGGCTCGTGCGTTGCGGCGTCGTCGGACCTCCGGTCTCCTCATGTCGCGTCGGTCCTCCAGGGACAGCACGGGAGGCGGTGAAGGGCAGCAGGCGGGACGCCGACCTCACGACCCCGCCGGAGAGAGGACACCGATTCGGCGCGGCGGGCCGGCGGTGGGGCGGCCGCATAGGAAGCGCGGAACTGGGTGTTTCGTCGCCGGAGGTTTTCAGGAAGCCCACTCCGGGAACGGCCGGCGGCGAATAGGCGTCCGTCTTGCCGAGCACGGCGCGGGGTCTTGCTGGGGAGAAGGTACGCAGACCGATGCGGTAGGACAGGTGCGATTCAGGCCACGGAGTCGAGACTCCTCGAGCTTCTGGGTGGCCAACAGCAGGTGGATCTCAACAGGCGACCCAGTCGTCCAATAGCCACGAAGGTGTCGATGAACTCCGGGCTTGGCAGTGAGCAACTCGGAAAACTCATCCAGGATGATGAACAGCGCCAGCAGCGCCGGATGCTGATATTGAGCCGGGCCTTCTCGTAGTCGCCCACATTGGCGTAGTTGCCAGCGGCACGCGGCAATTCCTGACGCGGCGCACCATCTCACCATGAAGGGCCTCCTCCGTGGTCAACCAGGTAGAGCTCGGACTCCAGGTTGAGTGATGGTTGCGGAGACATGGGGCAGTTCGGACATGCCGGCGAAGGTCGCACCGCCCTTGAAGTCCACCAGGACCATGTTCAGCTGTTCGGGGAGTGGGTGAGCACCATGCCCAGCACCATGGTGCGCAGCACCTCGGACTTGCCGGAGCCGGTGGCGCCGATCAGCAGACCGTGGGGGCCCATACCCTGCTGAGCGTTTTCCTTGATGTCCAGGTGCACCGGGACCCCCTCGAGGGTGACAGCGAGGATGTTCAGCCGGAGCACGTCCTGGCGGCGCACAATCTGCATCTGGGGTCGTAGTCGCGGATGTCGCCCAGGCCCGGCAGCTCCATCAAATCTTCCTGACAGATTCGGATCTGAGCTGGCCCCGGACGCGCTGGACGTGGCCGTCGAGCTGCGGGTGCCCTGCTCGTAGGGAGTGAGTCGGCGGGCGGTGGCCAGTGCCAGCTCGGCGGACATCGCATCGGCGACGATCGGTGTTCTCCCAGGCAGTGTCGCCAGTGTGGTGTTCATTCGCCCGTCGGAGCGGGGCTGCAGTGCGATCCGCAATGACTCGTAGTCCTCAGGCGGCTCCATTCCTCCACGACAGGAAACGCAGACGCCCTCCTTGGCCAGGCATAGCGGTCGGAGGTGCGCAACCGTCGAGAATCGGCAGCAGCTGAGGCATCGCGGTCTCGGAGGTGCGCTGCCGGAAGCGGGCGCGAGAGGAAACCTCGAAGGGAAGCAGGTCCAGCACCTCGGCAATGGATCCTCCCATCAGGCGCATGGTGCCCACGGCATCCGTCTCCGCTGAGCGGGCGTGCGGCAGCCATTTCACCCAGTCCCAGTCGGCCGTCCCTCGCTATCGGCGACCACAGCCACGCGCAGCGGCCGGTGAGATGAACGTGGCCAGCGACAGAGCCATGGAGCGAGGCCAGGGCGCGGGTGTGCTCGGGGGCGCCGGCGACCTCGATGCGGGCGTAGTCGGCGATGCTGATCCCAGCAATACGTAACAATCATTGTACTTCGTTCAGTTACGTATTGCTCCTACTCGCGTTAAAAAATGCTCGTACCAAGGCATGCTTGATTTTAAAAATAAAAATATGCTAAAATTTTATTTTTAATCAAACAGGGCTGGATGCCAAACGGTCAAATTTCAACTTTAATTTTTGTCATATTTACGTATAAATTCGCTCATCCTGGGACACACTGTATATATATATATATATATATATATATATATATATATATATATATATATATATATATATATATATATATATATTATATATATATATATATATATATATATATATATATAACATATATACATATAGATTCTAAATTCTTCGGGATTCGGTCTAGGGCTGAAGTAAAACTTTTTTTTTTACCAAACGCCGAGCTTTCGGAAATTTATTTTTTCCTTTTTCAAAGCTACAATATAAAGAAAAATCTTTCTTTTATTGTAGCCTTATATTAGCCTTGAAAGGAAAATAGAATTTCCCAGCTTCGGCGTTGTAAAGTTTTACTCAGCCTAGGTGGCTAAATTTAAGTCTTTGTATTCAACTAGTCGGTCAGACGCCCGCCCGCACCTTCCATATATATATATATATATATATATATATATATATATATATATATATATATATATATATATTAGATGTTATTCAATTAATAGTATTGGTTTCTATACATTCCTAAAGGTAGTATACAGTGCATGGCCGCCGGCAAGGGTCAGGGAGGATCCGTCGATCCCCCTAAATTTTTAAAAAATATTTAAAATAAAACAATTTTTATCTAAATCCTTAAATATTACAATATTACCTAAAAATTTAAATGAGTATGATTATTATTTAAAATTAAAGTTGTGGGATATGTGTTTTTAATTCAATTAGTTCTAGACTAGTAAATTGACTTAAACTTTTTGACCCCCTCTACTTTTTTTTCTGGCCGGCCCTGTTACAGTGTAAAAGTATTTCTTGCGTGTTCAGTTTTTTTTATTTGTTTTTTTTTTATTGCAATTTTCGTTTTCCAAAGAATTTTTCCCAGACTTCTTTTTTTCCCTTGCATCTGCTCTGCTCACTGACCTCAATATGGACCGGTAAAGGGTATCAGATGCGCGGTTCAAAAAGTGAGTTTTTATGGGCGAAAAAATGTGTCCGTGCGCCGTGGCTCTGGTATCTCTTAGGGTCCTAAATCATGCGCAGAACGGCAGCAAATCGTTTTTATCCACAAATTCGTCGCCGGCCAGTACCGTACTTCGTCAATTGATGACTTAAACAAAATATATATTACACTGGTTAAAATAACCATGGTTACGGGTTTTTTTTGAACCAGTGAAACACTTGGTTTGTTTAGATGTTGTTCTTAATCAAAAATAAACATATTATCCATTGTCAGCTCCTTAAATTCCTCTAATTTTCTTAAATGTTCAGCTATGGAAAGCCACGAATTTTTGTACTGGTTCACAATGGATGCGTTGTAGTTAATAATAATAAAAAATGTCGAATACGACCGAACATAACTCTAACCCAATCATAATTGAAAAAAAATCACTTTAATTATTTATTTCGGATTTAAAAAATCTGAACAAAAAATGTATTGCATTAATCTAAAAAGTCAGTAAGTATGATTACAACATAAAACATATTCCCTTGGAGCATATACCTACTAGAGGCACTCTTGCGACCTGGAAAACAATCATTTGTGCAAGAAAGAAAAAATAGCGGTATAACCTTTTCTCCCTCCAACGCGCTCATTGGTCGGTGAAAAGAATATATATATATATATATATATATATATATATATATATATATATATATATATATATATATATATATATATATATATATATATATATAAAAACCCTTGCTCTGCGTGCTGATTTGTCGGTCTCTCCGCGTCGTTCTATCGACACGTTGTTGGGAACTACGGAGAAAGGTTATACTATGATTCTTTTCTCTTTCGCACTGCCAAACGCATGGCTGCCTCTAGTAAATAAATGCTCGTTTTGTATAAATACATTTAAGATGTTTAGAATATCCTTTTATCCTATCGAAAACATAAGTGTAAGCAGGAAAAGGGTTATCTGTATAAACATTTTTTTCCCTTTTGTTTATAAGTCTGTTCCAATCTCGCAAAAAACCGTTTATTGTACGGCCATATGCAAGTCCAGTCAAATAAACCATTCCCAAACAACAGGTGACAGTGTATTACCGATCCCTTCACTGATCCCCAAGCTAAGCAAAACCCTTTAAATAATTGAAAGCGTTCAAACTTCGTGGGTTTTGAACTGACATAAAACCGTTTAAAGTCGACAGTCACGCGTTTAATAAATTCTAACAGTTTCCAAACCATTTTACGGCGGTACTAAAACTGGGTCTTGAAATTAACCCTATCTTTTATTAGCCCCTATTTTTTCTATTTAAAATTTTTCAATATAAATTTTGTTACCTTATTGTTTATATTACTACCTAACATAATTTATATATGAATAGAAACGTAAAATAAAAGAATTTAGTATCTAAATATATAAAAAATATCTTTCATAAATATAAATTAATTATTGACATATAAATTTCTGAGTCCGGCACTGGTCCCTTTTTAAATACGCATGCTTAATGACACTATCTTTGTTTAGTGCGTGAGGTCGTAAACTTGCCATAAATGCGATTAGCCCTTATATATCTAAAGTTAGATTATCTATGGCTCTGCTGTACGCGCCGCACTCATACTCTCTCACACTAGAGCGCGCTTAGTGCGGGGTTATGCGGTACGGTGGAGTGAAAAATAAAAATTTTGGATTTTGCTAACGGCAGGGGTGCAGAAAGTTGTGGTACGTGATAATAAAACGATCTGTAAAAAAACAAAGCCACCCCATAAGGTGCCCCCAACCAAAAAAATGTAGTTCTGATTAAGTTCCTTGTAAAGTCAAACATGTTTTAAATATTATTGCTTTAGTATTGCGTTTCAAAGTGCCCCAATGAATATTCTTTTACCAGAAAATAAAAAAAATATCTTTTTATACACAAAAATTTTAATACCTTTTACACCAAATAAAAACGAATTTCAAAAGTAATGAAATTTGAAACATGCCTTTTTAACGTTACAAAAAAGTTGATCAGAATCTTGCCAAATTAAAAAAAAGTACAATTTTTATTTTTTCTGGAGATGGCAACTCAAGGGGTGGTTTATTTTTTTCTTTTTACAGATCGCTTTATTATCACGCATCACAACTTTCTACACCCCCGCCATTACCAAAATATTTTTTTTAATTTTTTACTCCACCCTAACTATGCAGTATGCAGAGTTAAAGTGAGAGAGCATAACTGCGGCTTAGAGCTTTTCTCTCACTCTGGGGATTAATTCTGCAGTACAGCATCTGCTTTAGAAGTTGAATTGCACTCCCATGAAGAAGGCATTAATGCTGAGGTGTTGAAGACATTGATGAAGATATGCCTCTTGATCAAGTTACTCAACTTGTGTCTTCGGGGTCGTGTGTCATTACTTTTTTTTAGAAATTTCACTGTTTCTTTTAAATTTTTGGTACTTAAACTTTTATTATTATTAGTGTATTTAGCGTTTTAACTTCTGGATGGCTATTTCACTTATTAATAATTAAACCCATTTGAAATGTCAAAAATCCAAATTTGCTACGGAATAAACAGGAAGAAAGGAAAAAGTCACTGGCTAAAAAATCGATAAGTTTACGTATCTGTAAATCGTGTCGTCAATCGTTACCGTGGTAGCGATTGTATTTTATATTGCTGATAGAATAATATTTTGATTTTGAGTTTGTTTAATTCGCGGAATTTGGGTGTCATCCTAGACTCTAAATTTACCTGGAACCAACATCTACAGAAAATAATAAAAAAGCGGAGGTGACTGCTATTTTAATCAGACGCGCACATGGAAAAACATGGGGCCTTAAACCAAACATGGTTTATTTGTTATAAACCATGGTGGTATGACCTATAATAACATACGGATTACTGATATGGTGGACAAAGTTGCGACAAAGATCTGCTGTTACAGAACTGGCCAAGGTACAGAGACTTGCTTGCTTAGCTATAACAGAAGCAATCAAAACAACCCCAACAGCAGCCATGGAGTGTCTCTTGGACCTTTAACCACTTAACCTCTTAGTGATGGAAGAGGCAAAACAAAAATTCACTGGTGTCTACGCTAGTTTGGGACATAACAACATAAAAAGTCAGGTTGGTGACAACATCCTGGACGTGAGAACAGACCAGATGATTTCCCAGTACTCACTTAACAAAAACTTTAAAACTTAAAAATTTCAGATCGAAGTGAGTGGCAACAACCCGATCTGCCTAGCACGGTTGGAGACATCATCTGGTATACAGATGGATCCGAAACCGAGCAGGAAACTGGAGCGGGCGTGTACAGTGAAATGAGGAATTGACAGTTTTCCATTTTACTAGGAACACACAGTTCTGTATTTTAAACGGAAATATATGTTTTACTGCACTGTGTAAAAGAAAATAACAGAAGGGCTTATAAAAATAAGCAGATCTGCATAATAACAGACAGTCAGGCTTCACTAGGGGCACTAGTAAACCCCAAGCTAACGTCCAAGCTGACATGGGAATGCCAAAAAGAATTGGACTCCAGGAGAACGCAACGACAATAAAAGGCAACGAAAAAGTGGATGAGCTAGCGAGACAAGGATTATCCTCACCATACTTTGCACCAGAACTTGCCCTTGTAGTGACCAAAACCACAGCACGAGGGCAAACCAGAGAATCAGTCCGAAACAAACACGAGGAATACTAGGGGAGCATCAGTAGAATAAGACATGAAAAAGGCTTCATAAGGGGCCCATCCAAAAGAACGAAGAAGGAACCACTAAGACAAAGTAGGTAAAGACTTCGCATTACAGTAGGGCTGCTAACAGGGCACGAGAACCTAAGAGGATACGTACTTACCTAAGGGCTCATACAATGGGGACCCAAGTTGCAGAATGTACGACGAGGGGGAAGAAACAGCCTACCATATCATGGTGCGAATGTTGAGCGCTGAATCACAAAAGACAGGCATTATTTGGGCAACCGAAAATGAGCCCAGAGAAATGTATATCAGCCAACCAGTGTCAGGGTTATACAGACTTGTAGAAGGGACACGACTAATGGGGGATTGGTATAAAAAATAATGGGAGATTAGGCACAAAAAGCCCAAGATGCTGCACTCCCTGCGGTAGTAAATCAAGATGGCTTCCAGGGAAAAAGAAAAAGAATCCGCGGAATTGTCTTACGAAGTACCATTCGTACTTAGATTGTAAGCCCGATTTTTTTTTGCCTGGTTTTGATTACTTGCTTTGAAATTAATTAAATTAAGCTTGATTGATCATTCGAGCTTTGCTCTCGTGAATATCCGGACAAGTCTAAACACTTATGTTATTACCTATGATAATCTTTCATTAAATATTTATTTTTTTGAATTTTAAAGTTTTAAGATTTATATTTAAAAATATCCATATAACTCCAATGTTTCCTGATATATTTCCGAAAATATTTACCATATATATTTTTCCAAAAATTTTCCAACACTAATTAGGTCTATGGTTGAACGTACACATTTTCTATGACTCTCAAATGATTCTGAGTAAATAAAATAATAACTTTGGCAATTTATTCGTAATATACCCATTTAAATTAAAATAAATTCTTTATGCTTATTCCAGATTCTTGAATGTCAAAAAAATCAATTAACTGAAGAAATAAACGACTTTGCAGACATGTTAAAGGGATTTAAGAAAACTTGTGGTGATAATGAAAAACGGCAAGCAATACTAAAACATTTGGAAAATCAAATTAAAGAGCAAAAAGAACAATGGGAACTTCAAAAAGAAGCAATGGGTAAAATGAAAGAAATTTAAAAATTAATTGTTTTATTATTATTATTATTTAAAAAAAAACTATTCAATCGGTTTTGTCGGTTTTAAGAGCTTTGGTACGTCTGTCTGTCACCAATATTTTTCTTAAATACAAGTGATGTAGGAATTTGTTATTTACCGTAATAATATATCTTTACAACGCGTATATATTTTAAGTTAACGATTATAAAATATTTTAATGGAATAAGGTTTACTTTTGTAATATCTGTTTTTATAGAGATATAGTTCAAAATATGCAAAAAATAATAGCTGATTTAATGTTATTCTGGGCAATAAAATATATACTAAATTGTTATTCTAGCTAAAGAAAAACAAAAAGCAATGTGTGCAGCGAAATTCGCCACTCAAAAATTATTGGATACAGTTGCAGATTTCCAACGTCAGGTTGATGCCCAGAAAAAGTTCAATTTTTTGTTGACCAAAATGTTGCACGAGAAGGATGAGCAGCTTCGAATTGTTACTTCAAAGGTAAAAAATAATAATTTGTCATTTCAGTCATCAATTTATGTCTAACATGTTCAGGAAATTTCAAATAGCAATCTGTGTCTAAAATTCTTTAAATCAACATCATCAATTCTTTTAAAAAAATAACCAGTTTTGAGAGAACCATGGTATATGCATGATGGATTACTGATGGATTCATCGCTCTCTTCAGTAAAAGCAAATTTGATATGGAATAGTTTTAGGATTAGCAGTTGCGCCAATTAAACCTACTTTTATTGTATGGACAAGTAATGACAAAAAACTTAATGTCTAGAAATTGCTTTTGACTTACTATTAAATTTACAATGGAGAAGTATCAAAATTTGGCTTACAGAAAAGATGTTTACACTTGGTTAAGGGTGAGCAGAATACTTATATCTCAACGCTATGTAACAGCAAGGAATCTATGCTAAAAGAAATTTCTAATATTAGTGGGGATCTTAAGCAAAATAATTATAGCAAAAGACTATATAGACCGGAATATATCAACCAACCAGTCTTGGGGTTATTCAGACTTGTAGGAGGAACAAGACTAGTAAAAGAATTAGTATAAAAGAAAATGGGAGATTAGGCAAAAAAAGCCCAGGAGGCTGTGCTGCCTCCGGTAGTAAATTAAGACGGCTACCAGGGAAAAAAACTTTCAGTACACATTCCTTAAATTTCTGTTAAAGAACCAAAAACCAGCACTTTTAAATTATATCGTGTCTTAACTATTTTACTGTAAATAAACCATCACATTAAAATATTTATAAGCTATTAAATTATTATTCACTATAATTTTATTATTTTTTAGATCTCCAGCATAAATACTATAACTAAAGATATATCTAATCCCAATGAGCCAACAATGAAACAGCTGTACTTTAGAAACGCTCTGGAAAAACATGTTCCGTCTGATCTAAACACCAACACCAACACTTCCATGTATTCTTCCTGTTCGAGCTGTTGTAAGCGATCGGATTGTTCCAAGCAAGTTAAACGGCCAAAAAGTGAAAAATCATACGAGGGAAAAGAAAATATGCAAGTTCCACCAAACGCTGATATAAATCAGATTTTAAAATGCTAAATAGCAGTATTCAGAAGATTCAGGAAGAGCCAAGTCGCGATTTAAACTGAAATGTTAGCGTTTTTCTTGGAAATTCTGGTTATTTTGTATTTAAGTAGATTGTTGTTTATTGCAAATAAAGTATATTGTTTAGCTTATGTTTGTTTCTTATTATTTTCCCTAAATTCTAAGATAAAGATTTTATTATCTCACATGTCTACACTGTCGTTCGGAAACATGTAAACCGGGTTCCAAAATTAATATATTTCATAAAGTTGTGTAAAATATATTTTATAAAGTTACATGCTGTTGAAGTAGAGGGAAAAACAGCGTGCCCACCTTGTCACGATTCCCTCTCTTCTGGTCATCTGCAAAATAAAAAAAATGGTGCCGGATTTAGACTTCGAGTCCATAGGCAGAGCATGTTGTGGAAGCCCTTAAATCATTTGTAGTTAACTGTTGCAAATTTCTATCAAGGTCATGTTAAAGAATAAGGCAACTGAATAAATAAGGTAACATAAAATTTATTCAAAATTAAAGTAGAGGTACCTACAACCTAAATTATTTTTCGTCTGATTCTCACATTAATCATCACTGTATTGATAATATCGTTGATGTCTATTTCCCTCAAAACATTACTCTCTAAACCAAGGAGAGCCAAAATATTTAATCTGTCCTCGGCATGGAACTTCGGAGTTTATATTTTATAAGCTTTAGTTTTAAAAAGGATCTTTCAGCCGTACAATTTGTCACCATTAGTATGAGATAAATTCTCAGAATTACCTCAACATTGGGAAAGCACTTTTGATCATAAATAGTTGTTAAATTCTAAAAAAATCCAAATCGTACATTTAGAAGTGAGTACGCGTCAATTTTCTTCTGAAGAGCGGTCATTAGCTGGTCGACAACTGGGATGTAGCTTGGAGTCCTAAATTTGTCCGAAGGTGACAACTGAACTTGCGAAGCTTGTGGACAATCTAAAGTGGACAACTGGACGTTTCTTTTTGTTTTTCTCCTTTTTTCTTTTTTGTAGTTTCTGCAATCAACTAGCTCAAAAGCTTTTACTTCATATTCATAATATCTGTCTCTTTTATTTTCAATGGTTGATTTTAATAAAGTAAGCAGTGCTGCAGCAGTATTTAAGTCCAACCTAGGATTTTGTAGGCTTTCGCTGACTTTGTTTATATGTCCCAAAATATCATCCCAAAAAACTGTATATATGGCTGTTTTTAACTTTGCCATCCTATCATGCAGACCGACACGTGCTTCTCTGGCACCCAAGCTGCTAGGCTATTTTTTTCTTGTATATTTGTTTTGTTTTGTATTGCAAAAGCATTGTCGTACGACTGTCCACGAATTTTCTTCAGGTCCAGCTCGTTTTGTTCTAGAAAATTATCCAAGCCCTCAAACCAGTTTATTTATGTCGAGCGAGGTGCATAGGTACGCGGCGCGCGCTTGGACAACAGGACTTTTTCATAGATAGAGGAGCGAGACGCCGCTCTATAGCTTCATAACAGCGTCTCACTCGCTTTCTCACGCGCTTTGTGACACGCCATTTTCCGCTGTTGCTATTGGTCTAGCGCAGCGCGGCAGAATGCGCGAAAGGCGCCATTTGTGTTCATATCTCGTGCTGTTTGATCTCAAAAATTTTTAAATGTAAACTTTCCCCGCTCAAAGAGAAAAATAACTTTTCGTCTAACTATTTGTAACAAAACTGAGTACCTTTTTGTTTCTACTGATCTTTATCGATTTATTTTTTTTGTGGTGTGGTGCGGACCCCTTGTGTGGCGGCCCATAGGCAACTGACTATTTTGCCTATGCTTAAATCCGGCACTGATTCTTTATCAGTACAAATGTCATTGAGACAAAAAAAATTAAAAACAAATCCCACAAAATGGCGGTTTTCAAAGAAAAAGGTAGGTAGTTTTTTATCAGTCATTTTTTACATTTTCCGAATTTTTAAAAATAGTGAAAATTAAAAATTTCATTTTTTATTGGTTCCTGCTATAGAGGGATATACAGTGTGTCCCAAATTGGTGGGGAATGTATGGGGATCTTGGAAACCACGACAGATAGAAAATCGGTTAAATGGGGAAAGTTTTGGACAATTATGTTAGTAAGCTAATCCCGTTCACTACATGGTTCTATCTATTCAGGTTTTTGAGAAATTTTGAAAAAACCTGAAACGTGCATTTTCGAAAATCGGCCATATTTTTTTTATAAGTAAAAATTTTTCAAATCTGTAAAAACTTCTTCAAAGCAACTTTTTTTGTAGAATATGACCAAGTAGTCAATTTTTATTTTCTACGTTTCGGCTTTTTAGAATCATCATCAACTTTATTTTTTCATATGGACGCCATATTGGATTTTTACGCAGCCAAATAGTGCTTTTTATTCTGATTTCAACAATGTTTAATATGTTATAATTTAAGAGTTTATAACCTCATTTATTTTAAAAAACAAATATTTTCTCAGTTGGCCTTGATTCCGGCGAACGTAATTTTTTTTGTAAACAATAAAATATTAGTAATTAGCAAAATAGATAAGCTAAACACATATTTTACAGAAATGGGTTTCGCGAACATAGCTATAACGTTAATACCGTGTTACAACAAAACTACACCTAACAAGTTAATTGAAACAAGTGAAAACAAAAAAGTGGCTAAACTAATATTCCTACTAAAATAAAGATGTAAAATAACGACCTAAATTCAAAATGTTGTCCATATTTCTTAACATATTAACGATATTTTTTTAAATAGTCCTAACTATCCTATGAATGGTTAACTTAGGTGAGTGGAATTTTCTATCCAACATCCCTGGCTGAAGATGTTGGATTTTCTTTAAATTGTTGGTTAACTGTAGCATCTCGTTGTCGATTTTCTTCAACGTACTTCTTAGGTCGTGGTTTTTTAAAACTTCCGGATTTAAGCAAATTTGTAACCAGTTTTTAAAAGTATGTTAGTTTAGGATGTTGCCTTTCAGGGAAATTGTCGAAATACGTTTGCGCAGCTTTATTAACATTTCTATTGCTTTGGAAATAACGTTGCAAAATATCAAGTTTTTCTTTAAATAATTAATCATTTTACAAATTTAAAAAAAATTAATAACGTACCCGAGCTAACTTGATAATGACGCTAGATGACATTCGCCGGAATCAAGGCGAACTGAGAAAATATTTGTTTTTTGAAGTGGATGAGGTTATAAACTCCTAAACTATAAGATGTTATACATTGTTGAAATAAGAATAAAAAGCACTATTTGGCTGCGACAAAATCCAATATGGCGCCCATATGAAAAAGTAAAGTTGATGATGATTCATCAACTTTACTTTTTCATATGGGCGCCATTACATTTTGGTGTAACACGGTATTAACGTTATAGCTATGTTCCCATTTCTGTAAAATATCTCTTCAGCTTATCTATTTTGCCAATTACTAATATTTTATTGTTTACAAAAAAAAATGACGTTCGCCGGAATCAAGGCCAACTGAGAAAATAATTGTTTTTTGAAATAAATGAGGTTATAAACTCTTAAATTATAACATGTTATACATTGTTGAAATCAGAATAAAAAGCACTATTTGGCTGCGTAAAAATCCAATATGGCGTCCATATGAAAAAATAAAGTTGATGATGATTCTAAAAAGCCGAAACGTAGAAAATAAAAATTGACTACTTGGTCATATTCTACAAAAAAAGTTGCTTAGAAGAAGTTTTTACAGATTTGAAAAATTTTCACTTATAAAAAAAATATGGCCGATATTCCAAAATGCATGTTTCAGGTTTTTTCAACATTTCTCAAAAACCTGAATAGATAGAACCATGTAGTGAACGGGATTAGCTTACTAACATAATTGTCCAAAACTTTCCCCATTTAACCGATTTTCTATCTATCGTGGTTTCCAAGATCCCCATACATTCCCCACCAATTTGGGACACAGTGTATAAAGAAAATTCATGCAAAATTTCAAGAAAATCGTTTAGAACTTGAATTTTGTGACCAACGTTACGAAAAAAGTCCGTTCCGAGCACTTTTCAACGTATTACTTGTTTTTGATTTATTAAACTAATTAGTAACACACTGTATGCGGTTGTCGTAAATTTTCCATACTTTGTATATTTTTTGGAATATACTACATAAAACCATTAAAAAAATATAAAAGTATTTAATGAGATTTTAGGTATTTTGGGTCATAAAAAAAGGATTCTTATTCTGTATTTACTTAGCAATTTAAAATAATGTTTATTTATGGTCAAATTATCTAATACTTGATAAAAAAAAATGACTGCAAACTATAATTAAACAAAAAATATTGCAAAACTATTTTATTCAAGGTTCTTCATACATAGTAGAAATAACAGATGTCCGATGACGGTATATTACGGTATACAGAGTTCACCAAAAAGTATGCACCATATCGATAATAATTATTTTGTTTACTGAATTTTACCGACCTAAGATAGGCAAAAACTCTTGTTTTATTTTTTTTTGTTTTTTTTTGCAATTAAAAAACATTCATAGAAGACAATTCCCCTCACCCCCTTTCACTTAATCACTTAATATCAATAATTTTATTTTAAGGATCCTAAAGTAAACTAAAATAAAATTAATTATTACATCAAAAGATGGCTCACAATTTAATCCATCACCTAAACATTTACTAATTCTCAAGTTAAAAGTATAATAATCTTTTTACACATAAGGTGGGTGGATCATGGAAGACCATCATAACAAATAAACAGTTAGTATTTTTTTATTTACTGGTTAATTTAAACAAACAAATTATTAAGTACCACTTTTTTTATGAAACATTTTTTTTATTGCAGATTTAATCATTATTTATTAAAGTTAAGTTTCACTAAAATCTTCCAAACGGCCTTAAAGGGAACAGGGTTCCAAACAAGGCCACTATAATCAATCAGTCCTTTCACTTAAAACTAACGTTGTGACAGTCTAAATATCTAGTTCTACTTAAACTACGTTAAAAAAAATATTTTATTATTAATATCAAATACTAAATTCTTACAATAACATGATCACTTAAAAAATACTCAACGAATGTTAATTAAACACCATCGTAAAACTAAGAATGTATTAGTAAAAATGTTTTGAAAATAATTTCAATGAGTATTAAATCAATAACGAATAAATTTT
The DNA here is from genome assembly GCA_019359885.1 of Listronotus oregonensis. Classification (NCBI taxonomy): domain Eukaryota; kingdom Metazoa; phylum Arthropoda; class Insecta; order Coleoptera; family Curculionidae; genus Listronotus; species Listronotus oregonensis. The sequence continues at coordinate 49,879 of JAHBCN010005107.1, forward strand.
TAACAGCTCTTATGACGAAATAATGAAAATATTATATCGAACAAATGGCCTTCTTATGGGTCCGTTTTTTATTAGGTCAAAATGTTCCTAAGAAAGCCAAACAATAAAAATACTTATTATCTATAAAAACAATTTCCTTATTTAACAAAACATTTAGATAAATTATTGAAAACATCATTACAAGTAATAATATTAAGAACTTATACATTTTTTTTGTTGTTTTACTATTCTCGATATGTATTTATAACTAAAAACTGAATTTTAACATTTTCGGGAATCCTGGATGTTCCTAACAAGGTCCCAGTTATCTGGGACAAGGTTATCGTGCCCTGGCTGTAAATTTTTTAATTGGCCTTTGGTTTCCTAGGAACACTGCTGTTTGATTGACAAAAATGTAAATAAATTATTATTTTTTTCTTTAGTACCATAGCAAATCTTTATATATCATTTTAGAAAAAAAAAATAGGAAAATTGTAGTTTATTTACCCAAAAACTTACGTTTTTCTGTGGTAGGGCAACAGTTAGCTAGTTCCTTTTTACTTTATGAAGTAATTCTTAATGACATTACTGACCCCGAAAAATATTTTGCGTCGATTTTTGCGCAATTTCTCGAAAATAAAGAACATGTTTAATATTTTTATTACGTAAATTCTATTAAGAATTATTAAACGTGTAATACACAAAATAATTATTGTGTAAATTTTTGTACAATTATCGCAATAATTTTCGGAATAATTCTTGTGTGTGTACAACTTTTCAAAGCCTATGGTTTGATCACTGCCTGCAGAAATTCGTTATTTTAAATAAAATTGCATGTTTTTCATTCATTAGTAATAATTTTCTAAATAAATAGTAGTTATTACTATTATGTTAAAGAAAACTCGTACTTCTTACCGCTTCTAACAATGATCTATTATCTTATATGCTTCGTGTCTAGTACAATTTCAATTATTTTTATTTATATTTAATTGTTTATAAAGTATCCTGTCAATATTTACTTTTATTTATTTCCATGGAAATAATCATCTAATTAACTTGTAGCGTACGATTAATTTATGATCCTCATTATATCATTTACAATAATCCGCACATCATCATTGTAATTAAAAATATTAGATTGTGTCATCGTAAAATCATTTTACTATAAATTACAGTAATAAAACGTATTTTTTATACATTTTAATCATTTAAAACTTCTAAGGCCCCCAGATTGTACAACCTAAATTAAGTAAAATTAAAGTAACTCCTCGGAACGGGCCGTTTAACCAAATATGGTTTATTGGTTATACACCATGGTGGTAAGACCTATGATAACATACGCGTCATTGGTATGGTGGACAAAGATGCGACAAAGAACTGCTGTTACAGAACTGGCCAAGGTACAGAGACTTGCTTGCTTAGCTGTAACAGGAGCAATCAAACAACCCCAACAGCAGCCATGTGTGTCTCTTGGACCTTCCACCACTGAAGGTCATAGTGATGGGAGAGGCAAGAATGGGCTACTTCCGGCTGCAACCAAAACCAACTGGTGTCTACGCTATTAACGACATAAAAAGTCACGTTGGTGACAACATCTTGGACGTGAGAGTAGACCAGATGATTCCCCAATACTTATTTAACAAAAATTTGAGATGGAAGTTAGTGGCAAGAACTTGATCTCCCCAGCACGTTTAGAGACATTATCTGGTATACAGATGGATCTAAAACCGAGCAGGGAACAGGAGCGGACCTTTACAGTGAAATGAGGAATTCACAATTCTCCATTCCAGTAAAAACACACGGTTTTGTATTTAAAACAAAAATATATTATGCTTTACTGCACTGTGCAAAAGAAAATAACAGCAGGGCTTATAAAAACAAGCGCATCTGCATAACAACAGACAGTCAGGCGTCACTAGGGGCACTAGTAACCCCAAGGTAACGTCCAAGCTGACATGGGAATACCAAAGAGAACTGGAAGTCCTGGGAGAACGCAACAGGATAACTCTCCTGTGCGTACCAGGACATTCAGGAATAGAAGCAACGAAAAAGCGGATGAGCTAACGAGACAGGGATCATCTACACCATATTGTGAACCAGAACCTGCCCTTGAACTGACCAATACCACAGTACGAGAGCAAACCAGGGAATGGATTTGAAATAAACACGAGATATACGGGAATTCTCATCCTTTTTTTTATTATTGCGGGAGTTAGGATGAAAATACATTAGAGGCCAGTTAGAGTACCAGACAAAGTAGTGGCGGCGCCACTGCTTGACACATTTCCCAACATGCATTGCAGGATTGGAATACCTTTTTACATGTTATCTTACCTAGATATAAATAACTGATAAAAACAAAAAAAATATATTATAAATTAACCTGTTAGATCATTTGCTTTTAATTTGATAAATTTTAAAGTAGACGGTACTTCCTTTTCCGAAAATAGAAAATGACAAAACTATTGATGCGTAAATACCTTTTTTTTATAAAACAATACCTGTATAAAAAGAAGCCATGACCTCACACAAAGCAAGTAATAGTGTCATCAAAACAAAGAAATAAACACGTGTCTTTATATAATGTATAGGGTGATCACAAAATATTCTTAAAATTTGCACGGTCTTTAAATAAAAACTTTTGGTTAACATATGCTAAGAAGCTTTTAAAATTAGGAGCAACTTGAAATTGTTTCGCTTTCACCACATTAAATTTTATTTTAACTTAACTAAAAGTACTTAGAAAGGCGGCAGCGTTGCATCTTTCTTTTGGCCTTTAAATTCCAATAATCAAAATAGATTGATATTAGATATCTCCTTTTTTAACTTGTGTGTTATTAAAGGATAGTAGTAATCTTACTGAAATATTTGTAAATATAGAATTATCAACATTTTTTTCAAAAATTGTCACGTCTAGGCATCATTTTAAAAATTAAAAAAAATATTTTTATTTTGTGGAGATTATAATACAATGTTGGTGAAATTTTGTTGTAAAATTTTAAACAAAAATGGAAAAGACAAGATTAAAGGCGCCTAACTATGCGGCCATAGCATGTCAACAATTAATGCCAATAACTATGATAAAAAATACATAATTAGAAACAAAGAAAAACTTTCATTTGTTTATGCAAAAGGATTTGAATACCTATTCCTAATTTGCAACTAAATATCCAAAATTTAAAGGCTAATATAAACTTGTCATCGATTTTCGATTTGCTTAACTAAGCTGAGCACGGTAGGCTTCATTATTTCGAATCTTATTTAGGTAGCAGCAAGGAAGTTTAAAGGTGTATGGAAGCCCAATGCTATGGCCCATTCGATCAAAAAATGTCCATCCCAGAATGAAAATAACTGTCAGAGTTGGCCCCGCCGATTTTGCGCAATAACGAAATTCCACGAAATAATTTAATGTGTTGCCTACTTACACACTGATAAATCAGTGTGTAGTTAGGCAACACATTATACTTTTATGAGAGCCGTATTAGTTTCGATTGTTTTGCTTTGTGTGATTATATTTTGTGGTTGCAGAAGTTTTTTGGATTGATAAAAACTTTCTTATTTTAGTGATTAGTGTTTATTAGATTGTGACTATAATTTTGTGTTTATTGTTTGTTACTTATAATATTGTAACAAAATGACTAGAGGTTGTATGGTTTTGTCTTGCAAATCTAAGGGTAACATACCCGGCATTTTTTACTTTAGGTAAGTATTTCTTATATTTAAATTAGGTGCTTCTTATAAGACGTAACGTTAGGTAACCGAATAAATAATAATATATCAATTATGAATAATAGAAAATGAAAATTTCATAGGAAATAGCAGTGAGAAAAGTAAGGCAATTCTTTTAGACGATTTCCACAATGATTGTGTATTTCTGTGGATTATTAAAAAGAAATAATGTTTATATTTAGGTACTTTTATTTCATTTAATAATTTAGTACATTCTTTTAAAGGATCATAATTATTAATTACTGGGCAGACCAGGCAAATTTTAATATATACAGGTCCCTGTAATTTAATAAAAAGAAGTACAGTTTTATGTTATAGTTCATTTTTACTTTTTCTGTATTTGTTTAAAAAGAAATTAGATTTGTGATTTCTTAAACTTACATTATCAACTTTTAAGCTCGAGATACTGTAGACACATAATATTTAACGGTTACTGTTACAATGGATACCTAGGTACCAAAGGTTACTAAACATTTTTAACCACTGTTATTCTGTCTCATGAATGTTTGTTATTGGTGAAAAGTATATGCCTAAAAAGCAGTTATAAAAATTTTCACTTTTTAATGTACAACCACAATCTAAGGATTAGATTAAACTCATTTACACTATATTGCCCTTCTTTTATCACAAAATTGGTGATAAGTACCTGAAACTATCATACAATGTTTGAAATGTTGTGTCTTTTTATTTATTTACAAAGATTTTTGGTAAAAATACAAAACTACCAAAAATATCGACCATTTAAATAGAAGGCTGTAAAGTGGCGCCATCTATTCCTTCCATATTATATCAGATTATATAAAATCCAATATTACACAATAATTTTAAATATTCTATGGTAGTATCGTTTAATAACCAACAATTTTGTGCAAAAAATAAAAAAACTTCCATGTCAACCGCGCCGAAGTCGCCCATCTTTCTCTAACAAAAAAATAATTGTGGAACGATCCGGGACTAGTATCAGTACGGATCATTATATTCAGAGCTGTCAAAGTACTCTTAAATAGTACTTCAAGTACAAGTACCAAGTTTTTTATTTTTTAAAAATGACTTCAAGTACAAGTATCAAGTATTCATTAAAATGTACTTGCATTTTCAAGTAAATTGAAAACCACCACCCAAGTATTTTACTTGAAGTAAATGCAAGTACTTGAAGTAAACCAAAGTACTTGAAGTACATAGAAGTACTTAAAGTAATTAAAAGTACTTCAGGTAAAACAAATTATACTTAAGTAGTATTTTTGTAAGGAAGTTAGAGGGTTTATTCCTCAAAACGGGGTTTTACAACAACTCCTAAAAGCTCTAAGGACTTAGCGCTACGTCATTGGAAAGTAGACCAGTTGGTAAAAACTATAGTTAGGAAAACAAGTAGGGTTGCTAAGTGTCCCCTTTTAAGTTGGGATCTTATGCATCCGATGTCCGAAATAATGTAAAATTTCGTATGTAAATTTATGGCAATAGGCTTACAATGCCGTACTCGGGTAAGCGCTAGGGCCTTAAACTATTATAGGAAATATTGGTTTTTCCCAAAATGGGTTTTTTCTTTGTGGTTGCCAACGGGTTGGCGTTGGCACCCGTTGGCATCCGATACATCTGTCAAAAGCGAGTGTTTTTATATGGGTGCCTACAGCAGGTTGGCACCCAAAACATATTCTTGGGAAATATTTTAATTTCGCATCAACACAAAATCAAGTCAGAACAACCTAACTTCAATTTTGATGTCGTTTCCATTTTATTAGTGAAAATTTTGTTTAAGTTGCCTTTTAAAATACAGGGGTTTTCGTTCAAATGAAGGTAATAATGAACGCATTTACAATACAAAATAGTTGGGGAACCGCTCGATCAAACGTCAAATCGCACCAATAGAATATTCTTGAACTGACACGTTTTTGACATTTTCGGGAGTGATTTGGAAACTGTTTCGTATCCTGAATGCGTTCGATAATAAAATTATCATGAAAAATGCCTGTTAGTAATCATTATTAAATATAACAAATTGGGTATCAAAATAAAGGATTTTACACTTGTTACACTTGTCTTGTTGTTGGATCCAATTCAAATGAGCGCTGTAATGCAATACAATAGAAACAGCAGCGGTTGCGCGTATTTCTTGTTTTAACTTGTTTGTACGATTATCTAAGGCGTAAATTCAAGTACTTGGTTGATTTTTTACTTCAAGTACTTTTTATTTACTTGAAGTATTTTTTTACTTCAAGTACTTTTTACTGAAATACTTTGTTTACTCAAGTACATCGTAATACTTTAAGTACTTAAATAAATACTTCAAGTAATTTACTTGGTCAAATCAAGTAAAACCCAAGTATTTTTCAAAAAACTAATCAAGTACAAGTACAAGTACCTCCTAATAAAAAGTACTTGAAGTAAAATACTTGAAGTACAAAAAAGTACTTCGAGTAAAATTTTACTTGAAGTACTTTAAGTTTTGACAGCTCTGATTATATTTATTCCTATTTTAGTTTAAGTCGTGATGCAGTATTTTAAATTTAACCCAAATTAAGCGCTGTTCCACTCAATGCTTGAAAATACAGTAGACTCGCGCTAACGTGAACTCAAAAAGTTTTGGTCTAGTCTGCTTTATCGAAATGTTCACATTACGGAGATTACATTAAAAAAAATTATAATCAAAGAAAAATTACGTTAACGCATCTGTTTATTTAACTAAAAGAGAGGCATTAGTTTGATGAACTTGTAGCATGTGTGCACCCCAAAAGAGTTATTCTTTGTAAAGCTCTTTTTAGACCAGGCGCCGTTTTTCCAAAATTTCAACATAATTTTATCGGGCAACAGCTTCCAATATAATCCGGTCTCATCTGCGTTATAGATTTGATGTTCAGTAAGACTAAGCTGTTGAAAGGTATTTCTCAAGTCTCCGATAAAGGGATTTACAAGTTCGGGTTGCGAAGGCAACTTTTTTCCTGCAATTTTAAGCAATCTTACACCATAGCGCCATTTTAATTTTGGAGCCACCCATCGCTTGCATTAATTTTTTAAATTTCCTTTTAACTTTTTTGTAAATCTAAAGCCTTGTGTTTAAGCATATCACCTGTGTCTGGCAAATTCCTTTCACGATGTTTGGTAAACCATTTGACAGCAAGCTTTCCATTTTTGGGTTTTCCGCACGTTTTAATGTGCACTTTTTTATTTTGTTAGGTCTCCCACCACTTTTAGAATTTATTTCTTTTTATTTTTTATGGCACATATAGTTTATTTGGCTTTTTGGCATATCTTCGACAATGCGGTAACACTCATACCATTTTTATGTTTTTACAATTTTAGATTTTTTATAAAGAGTTAAATATTTCTCATTATTTTTAACCATTTTGTATGACATATTTTTCGGTGCGTGACACTCTCTCCTGATCTTTGTGCAAACTAAATAAAATAAACGTATGGAATGCGTATACTGATATAGGTACTAGCAAGTTTAGACAAATCCGAATAGTTTTTCTAAGATTTCTCAAAATTCACATTATCGAAAATTGTTTTTGTTCACACTATAGAATTCAAATGGTTATATTTTAGTGTTCACATTATTGAGTTGTTCATATAAACGTAAGTTCACATTACCGCGCGTGTACTGTATTATTTTTGTAGGAGACTGTACACACAACCCATAAAGTCTGTTCGTTATTCAGTTATATTTTACACTTTTTGGATCTATCTAATTCTTAAATACACCTTCCATAAATGTGATTACGTAAAACAAAAGAATAAAATAGTGTTCACTATTTCTTAATCACAAATAGACCCAGTAAACTCTCAAAAATCAATATCTTTTTAACAAAACGACGAAAAATTATGGATTTCATTTAATTTTCTATTACTCTGATTTATATTGCATTAGTTTTTAAAAAATATCGTGAAAACCGTTTTTGAGATTTTCCGAAATGAATGCGTGGCTTTCATACATGACAGATATCCACAATGTTAATTATGCGTTTCACAGACGATGACTAGGGTTGCCGCGAGACACGAGATACGAGACGTCTCGCCTCGTCTCGTCTCGTCTCGAACCATTTTGTCTCGTCTCGAGAGCATTTTGTCTCGAACTTGAGACGAGACGAGACGAGATAAAATCCTTCGAGACAAGCTCGAGACGAGACGAGACGAGACATCTCGAAAAATTTTAATATTAAGACTTAAGTGAACTAACAATATATTCCTAGTTGTTAAAATTATA
>JAHBCN010005108.1:0-57921 GCA_019359885.1 Listronotus oregonensis
CCCACGCTTAAAGCGCACGTGGGTTTTTAAAGGTCATATGACGTCATCGTGCAAAACACCTGGCATCCCCCCCAAGGGGTTAAAGGTGAGACAAACTACCACTAAAACCTTCGGTCATATGGGGGTAACACCTGGGCCCTTCAATCATATGACGTCATCGTCACTATTTGGGTGCAATTCGTGTATACATTCTCTTTTTCCTTAAATTACGCAAAAAAATCCAGTCAAAAACTATTTATTTTTGCAAAAATAGAAAACCCTCAACAGGATAAAAAACATCATATCACCATTTACAAAACAAAAATCGACTAAATCAACTGAATAACAGTTGACACATGAAATAAAGTTTGTCCGTATTTGTAGTGTTGCCACTGCAAGTCCTAGTTATTTCCAAAAATACCTGTGCAACCGGCCTCGCATGTGTAAAACATTTTTATTACACAGGCCTTTATGGAAGTCAGTATTCTAGATTTTAATGAACAAGAAGTTACATAATTAAGAATTTATAAATATGCTAATTTTTAATTTTTTTTTTTTTGCTTTATTTCAAAAAATAAAAATATGATTTAGTATTTTTATTACCACTACTCCTGATACTAACTAAATGGATCCCTTAAAATGGTCATTTATTGTATAATTTTTTGACAGTGATGTTCCATTTTTTTAAATTATAGACCAGGATTTTTTAAAGCCGTTTACTAGGCTATTGACTATGTAATATAGAAATAAACTTTAACGTTAAAGGGGTTTATTGTTTCATACGTTAAATTGACCCCAGAGGCGTAATTAACTATAAAAAGTAAGGGGGGCTCAATGGTTTAATTCAAAAATTTGGTAGGTTATAGCAAAAAACTATATACGGTCATTTGGTTGTCTGTTATTTTAATGTTTTTTTTTTCTAGAAATCCTTGATACTCACTGATTTTGGGCACTTTTCTAAATAAAATGACGCACAGTGGCGCTGATCCAAAATATTTCGTTTAAAATTAAATATAAGTAAACAAAGTTGCGGGGAGTGAATAGGGAACCTGGGCGGCGAAAAATAAGTGAAACGAGTTACTGCAAGATTACACAAAATACTTGTTTTTTTTTAAATTTTTTATAAGAAAGGGAAAGAGATATAAAAAAAAAGAAAATAATAAATTCAAAACATAAATTATACGATGTACAATATGGAGAGTATATGGCAACATCTCAAATATAGTAATATCTTCCAATTCTGCATACGTTAAAACAAAACGTAAGCTGTATTTAGTGTTCGATTGAAGGTCAGCGCTAACATTGGTCGAACATATATTAAAATACGCACGTAGCAGTCTATCAGCATTACACTGTAGATGATCATAATATATATCATTGATCTATAGCTATATTCGACCGATATCAGCGCTTACCGTCGGACGAGTACTAAAGCCAGACCTATTCAGGATTATGTGTGTTCGAAGTACCAGAGTTTTTCAACATTACTTAGAGCAAAAAACATTGTATGAGAAACCACTATCAATAAACAGTGTTAATATTCTGAAAATGTTAAAAGTTTGATATTGACTGTTAAAAAAATCCTTTTGTTTACCAATTTTTAAACAAAAGACGAAAAAAAGGGGTTATTTAAATTTGCTAAGGTTTTAAACCTACATCCAATGGAGATATAATTGAAGCCTTTTTATTAAACCGAACTTACATTATATTTTCCTACAGATTACCGGATGGATAAAACAAGCTTTGGATTGCAAAAATAATGGAGAATATGTTCAAAATATTCGAGAGATTGCTTTACAAACTGTTAAAGCTATGGAGCTTTTAAAATGTTATAGGAATGTGTTTAAAATGTCATCTAAAGTAATATTATTTAATGTACTTATAAAATTATTGATTTTAATTTACTTTTATGTGTATTATAAAGACATAAGATATAATTATATGGATTTTGTTAACATAGCATGTAATCTGGTAAGTGAGTCAGTGTTTTTCTTTTTAATTTAAGATAGTTTTTTGGTTATCTTAAAAAGTGTTTAAGATAAGTAGTGGGGAAACGTTAATCGGTACGCCTGCGCACCATTAGTAGTTGCCGACAAACTCTGCTATCGACTAAATGTAAATTAAACTCCAATAGGTGCAAATGAAGGTTTGGACTCCCTGTAGAATGATTATTGCTAAATAAGACAATAAGAATAGAATAAATATACACAAGTTTTTATTTACAATAAAATATATGCGTTACTACACCACAAAATTCTTGTGATACGCCAATGGGGCGTATCAGCAACTTAATTTAATGTTTATAATTACACAGTTTCAAAAAATTAAAAATTTCTCTTGAAAAAATTTTTGAATTTAGTTTAATTGAAAAAATATCAATGAAAGAAGAAAGGTTCGAAATTATTCTTTAACTAGCACTGATAGCCTTAATTAATTTATCAAGAAGTTGGGAAATTAAAACGTAACTTATTATCTAATGACAATACCAGCTGTTCACAAATTTATCAAAAGCTTAATTTAAAAAAAACGTGAGAGAAATTTGAGAAAAATTTAAGCAAATTTAGCAAAGAAATGTATTTAAATTTCACTAGAAAATCGAAACGTCTTCCGGAGTCTATGAGGCATAAATCTATTGACGTTACGACGCCATTAGGATTTTTTTATCACTATAAAAGTTGGAAAGTTTAAAGTCAAATTTAGAAATTATTCACAGTTTTTGGGACTCCCGGTATCACTTGCTACTTCTGTGATACTCGGCATATATGAACTATTGACCAACTATCTTTTTACCAAGTTTAGCTATTACCTTTTTTGCAGCTAATATCCTACAATTCCGTTTACTAAATCACTTCCATACACTACTCCAGCTTAAGCATGTCCTGCTTCAGTTCTTTACAATCACTTTAATTACACATTGCCTTTAGGCTTTGCGTAGAATGTGTCAATATAAAATTGACCCGAGAGACATTTAAGGTAGCTCTACTGGCTAAGAGAAATGAACACTTTCGTACAAAATATTGAAATCAATTTAAATTGTTTACAGAAACAGATGTGCTAGTCAAATTTCTTGAACTAACACGGAGAAAGTAGTATTGCACTACCATGGCAAACTGAAATTTCCATCAATTATTTAAATAGAACATTTCGGCGAAAATGCTAAAGATACTTTTACGTTCCTAACGTAATAAAACCAGAGAACTTTCCAGCCACGGTCCTACCTCGAACTTGCAAATGACTGTACTCGCGGGAGAAAATGGAGATAAACTTTCAAACAGTGGTTCACCAACAGACCCCAAAGTCCTACTAAATTGAATCTTCTGTCGCACGCTGGTCGCGCTTCCTCCAAGGCTTGGCGTACGACCCATTTTATTGATCTATTTACTTGACGCGCACGTGACGTACTCTTACGACGCGGCTTCCTTTATTTTGTTATTTTTAGATTTTAGAGAGGAATTTTTAGGAATGATTTGGTGCGCTTTAAATTTATAATTAGTAAAGCGGTGTTGTTACAATTATATGGAAAATTTACTGTTTAAATTTAGATTTTTATTATTTTTTAAAAATTTAGAAGGAATGTTAGCATACTTGTGGCTATAGAAAAATAGCTTCCAGGGTGCAAGATGTGTTTCTGCATCAATAAGTTTTCATAATTATGAAATACTATGTTTTTTTATACAAAGAATTTACTGTAGGTCAATATTGATAGGACTTACAGTTATACAGTTGAATTAAGTAGAACAAAATTGTTCAATTTAGAAAATTAATGGGAATAATTGCAAAATAAAATTTTTGTTCCAGTTGTAATAATGGGCCATAAGTATGATAAACGTTGGTGAGGGTTTATTTAAGTTTTAGAAGTTCCCAATATATATATTTAATAATAAATAAAATTTAACTAACCTTGTGATACTTGGTTTTTCAAGTACCACACATGTTTTTAACTTTATTAATGGAATACATTCTATCAGTATTGACCTAAAGACACCTATTGTATAAAAAGTATAGAATATTGTAATACTAATTAATAGAACTTCTCTTAAGGAGAAAGATATTTAAAATGTCTACAATGACCCTTTTAGGTTGGCCTTACAAAAATCTGGAGGAAATCTGTTGCAGTTAATGAAAATATTAAACAGTTTGGTTTAGAAACTTACAGACTTTTTTTAGATTTACCAATTACGTCCTTCTTTAAGGAAGAAAATGAAATTAAGGCATACTTTTTATTTCTTTACAGGTATACTTATTTAAAGTAGTCATAAAATAATAAATTTAAGCTGTTGCTGTTTACCTTAAAGAATAAAGATGTTTTTTATCAAACAAGTCTTATTAATTCTTGTCAATAGCTAAAATATTTTTTATAAATAGTCAATTGATAAAATAATATCAAGTACTTATTATTCTAATTTGTTCTTTTAAAATACTTTAAACTCAGATAAACTCGACAAGAACTCACTATAATATAATAATATTTTATTATTAAGACTTTCATAAAATAAATGTTTTTATAAACCTCCTTAACTTAGAAATTGTGGTTTGGGTTTCAACCGTGTCAAAAGGAAGTGTTTTAAAAACATTTTTACTTTTCATATGATCAAAACGCAAAATTTATAATTTTCGTGTTCTAGTTAATATAAATTTTATGAATTTTAATTAGTAAAAAATATTTATTTAAAATTTTCATTTTAAATATGTTTTAAACTGGGACGCGCCAAGTAACTTCGGCGCCGCGCGACTTCTTTCAAATTACTGATAAGAGCCTTTACCCCTTACCACAGGTCAGAATTGGTAGATAATAAAATTGGACTATCGGTATTGGTAGAAAATATTTTTTTGTTGATTTGTTGTAAAGCTTCAAAACATTATTTTTAAAATTGTTAAAATTTAACTTGGTCTGGCACAAAAGCGGCCTTAGGGCCTTGGCTCCGTGGTGCCCCGCAAGACCTTGCCCATATGAACTTAAGTTCCTAGTTTTAAAACTATGTATTTAAAATACAAGACTTATAGACATAAATTTTAAAAACCTTCATAAAATGTATTTACTACATACTCCTCCCTGATGTTAACCTCTATAAATGGGACTCAATGTAGCAGTATATTTAATAGATTTTTAATAAGTAATTCATAAAATACGCATTTTTATTAACATTTTCTACTCCATAAATGGAATAACGATACATTTCGACCTTTATAAGCGGGGGCTCTGTAAATGAGACAACAACTATCTTAAACGGGTCTAATTGGAAAACTGGATAATTAAAAACCTCTTTAAATGGTACAAAATCCTTGTTTCTTTGAAATCTTAATTAACCAGGTTAATTGGGATTTCAGTATTTGAAAAACCACAAAATTTTACATGACAGGCAGTATGGATTCCGCCACAAAAGATCCATAGCAGATCTTCTTTTCTTTGCCTCACACAACTGGAACAAGTCCCTTGAGTTTCTTGGTGCATCCCAGATCGTTGCTTGACATATTCATAGCATTTAACCAGCCAGGTCTGTTCTTAGCTCTACAGTTTCCTTTCTAATCGACGTATATCAGTTATTGTAGTTGGTCAGCTTTTATCAAATTAATGCTAGGGTGCCCCAGGGTTCAGTACTGGCACCAACTCTATTTCTTCTTTACAAAAACAATCTTCTCTTTTACACTATCAATCCTATTTATAGTTTTCTTGACGATAGTAACCTCCACTCTAATATCCAATTTCTCAAGGCAGCCTTTAAGCCTTATTACAAGCGCGGTGGGTAATGCAGATGTCTTCTTCATAATTCCTTAAACTAATCTTGAATTGGGGCGCCAAAAATTTTGTCCAGTTTAATGCCTCTAAAACACAGTCATGTTCGCTGTCGCGAAAAAAGGCTGCCGTTTTTCTAGTCTGTATACTCTTTATATACCTATTCCAAATTAAACCTTTTTAAGAATAAGTATTTGTCTCATCTCTGGGGAATGGTGACTTCATTAACTTTTAGCATTCTTGATTTTATTTAAAGAAGAATCGTTCGTCTTATTAATGATCTTACGCTTACACGAAAGCTTCCTTCTCTTGCTCACCGACGAGCTGTAGGGAACCTGTCTCTCTTTTATAGGTATTTTCAAGATTTTTGCTCTAAGGAGTTGATCAGTATAATTCTTCCTTTGGCAGTCTCCAAGAGCACGTAGTGCCACTTTTATGTGTCCTTTTAGAGTCTAACTTAAGTGTTAGTGTCTAGACCATGAAACCTGCTACCCGCAGAAGTTGTCCCTTCTCTTTCAAATCTCCAGATATTTAAGTCCTATGTGAATAAACTCCTTTTTACCACATTATACACCCACGGTAGGTTAGTATTTAGGCCTTTAGCCTTCGTGAACTGTAGTACAGGAAATGAGGCATTTTGGCTAGGAACAGAAAAAAACGTTATTTTATAATTTCTCTACAACCAATACAGACCGAGATACGGCTTTTAATGGTTAGCTTTTGTTCGTCAAATGCTAAATTTGAAAGATTTAAAGTCAAATAGCGGAAAAAGTTTGCATTTTTCAAAAAAAACATATAAGGTCTTTTTTAAAGTATATAATAAGACTTTTCTTTTAAAAACAAAAAAAAAGTTTTTAGCATGGAAATTGAGCGAGTTATGATAAAAATAAGGTCGGTCCCTACTTTTACTACGAAAAGATCATTAAAAAAACCCCAAATTCCCCTCTAATTAAAATAGATCGGTCCCTTCTTTTCAATTATTTTTTTTAAAAATGTATAATTAATACACCCTAGAAGTTTAACCAAATTAAAATGCTTAATTTTAGAAAAATTGGAGCTTAAAGTGAAAAACGATTTTCCGCAATTTCGTAAAAATGGCCATTTTCTTCAAAATAACTCCAACAATACTGAAAATACGAAAAAAGGGTGGAGTACCGAATCATATCTTTTTTGATAACAAATACTTTTTATTACATAGATTTTTCTGTATTTGGCCAGATATGGCCGTTTAAATCCTCCATTAAACTCATCCCATTTTAAAACTAAGGGATTAAAGAGGATTTAGTTTACATAACCTTGTAGCTCTTAAAAAACCCTTCAAAATTATTAAAAAAAACTTTTTATCATAAAAACTAAAAGATCTATGTTTAAAAAACCAATCATTTTTTTTTTCGAAAAATTCGAATAGCCCACTTCGGAGCATAATATTCTATAAAACCTTATACTTTTTCCTTTTTTTTGGTAATTTTTTTTTTTCAAATTTACATCTATTATATTGGTTTATAAAATTTTAATTTTAAGGGGTGGTTTTTAAGATTGAAAAATTTGCAAAAAAATGAAATTGGTAATATTTCAGGCAGTAATATTTTTAATTATTAAATCTTAAACTATTAATTTTTTGAGTATAATTTTTTTTTTTAAGCTATAATAAGGGTTGATTTATAAAGGGTCGAAAAAATTGGAAATAAAATTATATATTTTAAGCAACAACATTCTAAAATTAAATCACAAAGGTAAATTAATCATTTTTGGGTAAATATTTGTTTTTACTTTAAGCTTTTAACAAAGTTAATTTTTAAGTGAAAAAATATTTTAATCAATCATTAATCAACTAATCCCAAACCAACTTTTACCCATCTTAAGGTTTAAAATGTTATTCTATAAGTTTTGACAATTAAAGGGGGAGTTTTCACCCTTAAAAAACAAACAGCGCACATTACCGAAAATAAAATTTGAAATAGAGGGTTAGAAAACGCCGAATTCCAAATTTTAAGCAAATCGATGCAGGACAAAAAAAAGCGATTTTGCCATTTTCTTAGCTTCATTTTCCTTCAAATCGCTTTTAAATTTTGTCACTTTTTTTTGCTATATCTCTAAACTCTGTTTTTTTAAAAAAAATTTAAGTTTATGGTAGTTAAATATTTATTAACCATTTAAACTGGGTTTAAGAGATGTTTTTTTTTTACAATAAATCTTAAATTAAAATTTGTCAGTTTAATTTAAAAATTTTGTGTAATTTCTGTTATTTTTAACCGGGTTAAAACGTTACAATAAATCTTAGGAATGGGCTCATTACTTAGCATCTTAAAAAAGATTTTCTTTACATATTTAGCTCATGAAATTTTCTTTTCACAAGATCTATTTCCAAAGGTTTTTAAGTTTTTTCATAAGTTGATGTTTTTTCCGCAAGATTTCAAAAAGCACACTTTTACTATATAACTTTGATCTAAAGGTAAGCAACTTAAATTCCAAATTTTCTCCTTCAAATATCCAAGAAAAGTCCTATGGTAAATCCCAAACACCCAGGTAGGTTAGTATTTAGGCCTTTAGCCTTCGTGAACTGTCCCAATATAAAAAAAACTTAGTGTTCTCTTGATCGAAGAAAGCGCTTTGTATTTTTAGTGATTTTGTGGTTTGCTGGTAAGATACAAGTGTCTTATTGTGAATTTCAAGTAACTATTTGATTAAACATTGTGTTGTGAGCAATATGTTTAACAAAACTATATTTTTTTCGTATCGTGAAAACAACCTAAAATTATGGTTTCTTGTATTTCTTGTGGTATTTCCCAAAAAACGAGGGATAGCTTTTCACCGGTAAGTGCATGATTGATTATTATTTATTGTTTAAATTCAGTACTACTGGTAGTAGGTATATAGAAAACAACATTTACAATTAACAAAACTTTTATTATTCGTCATAAGAACATCTACATTTATTCCTAAAAAAAAAAAAGTAACAGTGATAGAGAGTGTTTTAATTACACACACAATTGCATAATTTTAATAAGCTTAAAACTAAAAAACTGGCATACTTTTCAGGCACATTTTTTCATGAGTACTAATCATATTTATCGATCTAGTGTAGTGTATTTAGTACGCATAAGGAGTAAATTAGAGTTTATAAAGAAATTCTACATAATGTAGAGTTTTATTTCACGGTGTAAGGCAATGTTATTGTTTTAATAACACTAAAATCTTGGACTTGCATTGTCTTTATTTGTTAATTGGTACACAACGTTTCGGTTAGTGAACTACTCCTAAAGCTACGACCTTCATTTTCGTTTTTCACCGAAGAATGACCAATTTTTCACGGTTCGGCAATGGCAACTAGATATTAGAGATGTCAACACTGGGCTCGCTAAATACACTCTGGCTGTTTAGAATTATTGCAGATTCTTTGATTTTTTTTTTCCCAGTAGGTTTCTTTATGGAAACTTTTTATTTTAGACCATTGTATTCGGTGTTCTATTGACTTTGCATGTTCGGCAACCCCGACTCTCTTCTTAAACTCTAATTTCGAGGGGCCATTTTGGTTTTCCCAATGTATACTTTAGCACAATCACAGGACATCTGGTAGATACGGTCTTTATTATAAATATTGTCGTCCAGATTTGTCTTAGTAAGAATACTTCTTAGAGGGATTTGGGATTTAAATGCTGTTATAATATCATACTTGTTCGCGATTCTGCCGATCTTTTCCGAAGTTCCTTTAATATACGGGATTTGTCATAAATGTTTGGTTTGGTTGAGTCTTTACTTTAGCTGGAGTTACGTAGAGATAGGAAGATAGACGATACCTTTGTAAGTTTTGATGTGGAAAGTTTATATACAAGTGTACCAGTGAAAGAATCGTTAAACATTATTTAAGTCAAACTTGAAGAAGATGGCACATTATCAGAACGCACTGCTTTGCCGCTGGATGGAGTTTTGGAGTTGTTGGAGCTGTGCCTCCATAGTTTCTACTTTCAAGTAAAAAATAGTTACTATGCGCAGAATGATGGACTACATATGGGTTCATCGCTCTCTCCACTGGTAGCAAATATTTATAAGGAATGGAGGTTTCTTAAAACATTTAAATTGCCACCGACCTAGTATCGAATTCACAATGAAGAAGCAGCAAAATTCGGCCCTACCTTTTCTCGACGTTCTAGTTAAATAATATAATTAACATTTACAAACCTCAAGTATAGAAAAACTTTTTATACCGGTCAATACTTATATTAAAATTTTAACCAATCCAACGAAACCAAACAAGTAATCATAGAATCCTGTATAACCGTGCAGTAACCTTATGTTACAGCAAGGAATCTCTGCAGGGAGACATTACTCATTTGACTAGGGATTTTAAGGAAAATGGTTACAATAAAAGACTGATTAAGGAAACGATCGATAAACATCAGAACAAAACAAACAACTCCAACTTTAACAAGACCCAACCAAACCAAACATTTATGAGAATTCCGTATATTAAAGGAACTTTGGAGAAGATGCGAACAAGTATGATATTAAATCAACATTTAAATTCAAGACCATTCCAAAAAGTATTCTTACTAAGACGAGACCGGACAATAATATTTCAAATAAAGGCATTGGGGAAAAAAGGTCCCTTAAAATTAGAGATAAAGAAGACAAAAAACATACGGAACGAGGTGAAACGTGAAACTTACCAGAACATCGCATACAATGGTCTGAAGCATAAAGATATATCACAGTAACCGAAACGTTGTGTACCACTTAACAAATAAAGACACGGAAGTCCAAGATTTTAGTGCTACTGTAGATATTTATAATCCATCGTTTGTTAACCTTTATCCCAAACCCAGTTTTACACAAAAAATATTTTCGAAGATTCTGATTTTAATATTTAATAACAAAATTGATTAATCGACAAATTCTACTAAATAAGAAAATCTACACTACATTTTTTCATTAAAATTCAAAAAAGTTTAACTTAAGTAACAACATCTATACATAATAAAGATATATAAATTAGAAAAATATAAATTTTAACAATCTTAACCATATATTTTGCAAGAATTGTAATAAAAATCTGTTTTATTAAGTATTAGTCCTCTGCGTTTCGACAGCGGCTATTTATGCCATTTATGTCCATTTTACCAAATAAGGCATTTTTCTTTGTTTAAATATTTTTATATTAAATATCTTATATTTAGTTTATCTGTTTTAGGATAATTAAAATAAAAATATTTTAAGTAATATCAACCTTAATATTGGCCATTTCGCTCACCCAAATAAAATTCACTGACATATATTTCATACAAAAGCTACTGATATATTTGGTATGGATTAGATGATCTAGACATTTAAATGATTATCATCTCAGGTAATTTACCACCTAGAGAATATCAAAAATATGTTTATATTTATTACATAATCGACCTACTGAAAGCATAAACTTGACGTTATATTCTAGAAATCTAAAGCATCGTCTCAATATTTAATAATACTTTAAAATACCAGGCATAGAAAAAGACACACTGTACGCCCAAATTCTCTTTCTTAAGTTAATTTTGCTATTGTTAATGTGACTTAAAATTAATATTTTTATTGTTATAAAACAAATTAATATTCTGTTTAGTAGTTTAAAATCTAAATGGGAGAGAAATATCCTTAGACGCACAGTGTAGTTTTTTTATTACAGAATTTTTCCTGTTTATCTTTTTTCTCTTGAATCAGATCATTTTCCATCTTCATTTTTTGGATTTCAGCCAAATCTTCGGGCTCGATGTCTTTATCCCCATAACCCCAGATGTGATTTTCAGCTTCGTGGCTTCCATCTCCACTCCTTTTTGCTCGTCTGGCTATCATTTCTTTAGATACACTTTTAAGCTCGTAGGCCCAGCCGAGTTTGGCGAAGAAATCGATAAAAGTGGTTGAAGGGTTCCAACGGTTGCCTAGATAGTTAATATATAAATATGTAATAAGTGTAAATAATACTATTAATTTGTAGAAGTTAAAAATGTGCTTTATATTTTATGATATAAAGTAAAATCGATAATTAAATCTGATCTTAACGTACATTTTTTAAACTTGTTTGTGAGGAGTTAGCAATCTTACATTGAAAATAATTGAAAGTTATTAAGTGCAACATTAACAAAATTACCATATACAATACCACCATTTTAATCCGCACAATTATACGCAAGAAGTGTGTCTGGATTAGTGATATATCCGAATTACTAAAGAGTAGGCTAAAGTGCATAAGTACATAACATGCCCAATATATTATGAGATATATGTATATGTAATAGTATGTATGTTGCGAAAATTCGTAGATGCCTAAGAACAAACTTAAAGTTTTGTACTTTCTTTGAGACATTGTTGTGCACTATAAATATTACGCAATATTACGCGACTACTGCAGCAGGCTATTTGAACAAGTTACCGGAAACGCCGACTTCCGCTTGCTAGCTCCCTCTGACTAATCATAACACAAAAAACCCCAAACGCATGCCTGCGGATTGTTATTGAGACAATTGCGCGTTCGGATTACTAGATGTCCGGATTAACATGTGTCCAGATGAAAGAGGTTGTACTCTACCAACGACTATACTAAAGGACTGCTCAGTTTGCCAAATTTGTCTGCCAAGGTCAACTCGCAAAATTTTTAAAAAATTTTTTTTTAAAACGGGAAAATTTTTAAACCCCCAAAAAAATTTTTTTTAAATTTTTTTTTAAAATTTTTTTTCCCCTTTTTTTTTTTTAAATTTTTTTTTTTTTTTGGGGGGTTTTTTTTAAAACCCGAATTAAATTTAATTTTTAAAAAAAAAAATTTTTTTTGGTTTTAAAAAAATAAAAAATTTTTTGGGGGGAAAAAAAAAAGGGAAAAAAAAAAAATTTTTTAAAAAAAAAATTTCCTTTTTAAAAAAAAATTTTTTTTTTTAAAATTAATTTTTTTTAAAATTTTTTTAAAATTTTTTAAAATTTTTTTTTAAAAAAATTTTTTAAAAAAAAAAATTTTAAAATTTTTTTTTGGGGGAAAAAAATTTTTTAAAAATTTTTTTTAAAATTTTTTTAAAATTAAAAAAAAAAAAAATTTTTCCCCCAAAAAAAAAAAAATTATAAAAAATTTTTAAAAAACCCAAAATTTTAAAAAAAAAAATTTTTTTTTTTTTAAAAATTTTAAAAAATTTTTTTTTTTTTAAAAAAAAAAAAAATTTTAAAATTTTTTTTTAAAAATTTTTTTTATAAATTTTAAAAATTTAAAAAAAAAAATTTTAAAATTTTTTAAACCCCCTTTTTTTTTTTTTTTTTAAAAAAAAAAAAAAAAGGTTTTTTTTTTTTAAAAATTTTTTAAATTTAATTTTTTTAAATTTTAAATTTTAAAATTTTTTAAAAAAAAAGGGGGGTTTTCCAAATTTTTCCCCCTTTAAAACCCAAAAAAAAAAGGGGGGAAAAAGGGGGGAAAAAAAAAAAAATTTTTTAAAAAAAAAGGGGTTTTTTTTTTGGGGTTTAAAAAAAAAAAATTTTTTTTTTTTAAAAAAATTTTTTAAAAAAGGGGGTTTTTTTTTTAAAAAATTTTTTCCCCCCCTTTTTAAAAAAAAAAAATTTAAAAGGAAAAAAAATTTAAAAAAAAAACCCCCAAAATTTTTTAAAAAAAAAACCCCCAAAAACAAAAAAAAAAGGGTTTTAAAAAACAAAATTTTTTCCCCAAAAAAAAAATTTTTTTTTCAAAAAAATTTTTTAAAAAAAAAAAATTTTTTTCCAAAAAAGGGTTTTTTTTTTTTTTTTGGAATTAAAAAACAAAAAAAATTTTTTGCCCCTTTTTTTTTTAAAAACCCCCAAAATTTTAAAAAATTAAAAAAAAAAAATTTTTTTTTTAAAAAAAACCCAAAAAAACCAAAAAACCCCTTTTAAATTTTTTTTTTTAAAAAATTTTTTAAAAAAATTTAAATTTAAAAAAAAATTTTATAAAAATTTTTAAAAAAATTAAAATTTAAAAAAAATTTTTTTAAAAAAATTTTAAAAAAATTTTAAAATTTTTAAAAAATATTTAAAAAAAATTTTTTAAAAAAATTTTTTAAAAAAAAAAATTTTTTTTTTTTAATTTTTTTATTTTTAATTTTTTAAAAAAAAAATTTTATAAAAAAATTTTTTTAAAAAAAAATTTTATTTATTTTTTTTTTATAAATAAATTTTTAAAATTTAAAAAAAAATTTAAAAAATTTTTCCCCTTTAAAGGTTTTAGGCTTCCCCCCCCAAATTTAAAAAAAAAAAATTTAAAAAAAATTTTTCCAAAAAAAAAAATTTTTGGGGGGGTTTTCCCAAAATTTTTTTAAAAACCCAAAAAAATTTTTTTTTAAAAAAAGGGGGAAAAAAAAAAATTTTTTCCGGGAAAAATTTAAAAAAAAAATTTTTTTTTGGGTTTTTTTTAAAATATAAAAAAATTTTAAAAATTTTGGGGAAAAATTTTTAAAAAAAAAATTTTTTTTTTTTAAAAAAAAAATTTTTTTCCCCTTTTTTTTTAAAAACCCCCCAAAATTTTTTTTTTTTAAAAAAAATTTTAAAAAAATTTTTTTAAAAAAAAAAAATTTTTTTTTGGGGAAAAAAAAACCCTTTTGGGGGCCCATTTTTTAAAAGGGCCCCCCCTTTTTTAAAAAATTTTTTTTTTTTCCCCCCTTTTTTAAAAATTTTTTCCCCAATTTTTTTTTTTTTTAAAAATTTTCTTCCCCTTTTTTTTAATTTTGGGAAAATTTTTTTTTTTTTTTTAAAAAAACCAAAAATTTTAAATTTAAAAATTTTTTTGAAAACCCCTTTTTAAAAAAAATTTTAAATTTTTTTTTTTTTTTAAAATTTAATTTTTTTTTAAAAAAAAAAAAAAAATTTTTTTTTTTAAAAAAAAAACCCCTATATAAAATTTTAAAAAAAAAATTTTTTTAAAAAAATTTTTAAAATTTTTTTTTTTAAATTTTTTTTTTAAAAAATTTTTTTAAAAATTTTTTTTTTTAAAAAAAAAAAAATTTAAAAAAATTTTAAAAAAAATTATATAAATAAAAAATTTTTTAAAAAAAATTTTTATATTTATAAATATTTTTTTAAAAAATTTTTAAAAAATTTTGGGTTTTAAAAAACCCCTTTTCCCTTTTTTTTTTTTAAAAAAAAAAAATTTTTTTTAAAAAAAAATTTTTTTTTTTAAAATTTTTTTTTAAAAAAAAAAAAAAAAGGGGGGCCCCTTTTTTTTTTTCCCCAAAAACCCCCCGGGGAAAAAACCCCAAAAATTTGTTTCCAAAAAAAAAATTTTAATTTTTTTTTTTAAAAAAAAAAAAGGGTTTTTTTTTTTAAAAATTTTTTTTAAAACCATTTTTTTTTTAAAAAAAATTTTTAAAAAAAAAAATTTTTTTTAAAATTTTTTTTTTGGGGGAAAAAATGGGGGGGGGGAAAAAAAAACCCCGGGGAAAAAAGGGGGTTTTTCCTTTTTTTTTTTTTTTTTTTTTTTTTTTTTTTTTTTTTCCCCCTTTTAAAAAAACAAAAACCCAAAAAATTTTAAAAAAAAAAAATTTTTTTATTTTCCTTCCCCCCCCAAAAAATTAAGGGAAAATTTTAAAAAAAAAAAAAAAAGGGGAAAAAAAAAAAAAAAAAAAAAAATTTTTTTTTTTTTTAAAAAAACCAAAAAAAATTTTTTTTTTTTTAAAAAAAAAAAAAAAAAATTTAAAATTTTTTTTTTAAAAAAAATTTTTTAAAATTAAAAAAAAAAAAAATTTTTTAAAAAAAAAATTTTTTTTAAAATTTAAAAAATTTTAAAAAAATTTTTAAAAATTTTTTTTAAAAAATTTTTAAACATACAGATTTTTTTAAAATAAAAGACAAAGAAAAATTCACTTTCCCAAAATTGTTTTTAAAAAAAAAATTTTAAATTTTTACCTTTTTTGCCACATAACAATTGGATCACTTTCCAAATCGGACATGTCGACCATCTGTCTTTTTGCAACCACCAGCGGATGAGGAGTCAGCACCAACCACCCTACATGGGAAAACCAAAATCCTTTTTTTGCATTATGCGGATCTGCATCAGTCTCACTGTATTTGTGATGGACCCGATGGTCCAAGGCCCAAACATAAACATGTCTCTGTAAAAAGAAACTATTATTGTATTATTTAAATTTGTAATAAATTTAAATTTTCAATTATGATTTTTGGAGTTTTTAAGAGTGGCGTAACATGGATTTGGCAAAAGTGCTGATATATTACAAAATATATTTAATAACCAATGAATATTTGAAAATTAAATATTTATTAAGTCAAGACTGTTGCCAATAGCTTTTTCCTTCAAAGTCTTAAAGTGATAATGATATTCTGTAGTATTCCTTAACAATTAAAATGTTCTAACTTTTAGAAAAATTTACCAAAATAAATTATCGGCATTTATCTTGATTTAACCAAGTTAATAACGCAAGTTAGAGGTGTATTTAACAACAAGCTTTCTTTCTATATTCTCTAGTGATGACGCCGAGACGAAAGTGTTTCGTCTATCCTCTTGTCTCTCTCCCAAAGACTAATTTTTCTTTTGATCAAAGGCTCAAGACGAGACAAGTGGACGTTCATCTCTTGCTAATAATATTTTGTTTTTCCCGAGATCCCTCGTTTCCTCCACCAAGTATTTTGGCGTAGAACAACATAAAAAAATAAGAGTTTTAATCAGAAAAAAACGTAACATGGTTTAAAGTATAGAGGATCAGATCAAAAATATATCAAACAAAAAATAATAGACACATACTGGGGTTTTTTAATATTAAATCTTTGAGGATATCAAAGAAAAAATAAACAACACATAAAAAAATGCCAAAACAAACAGAACCTCTCAAAAGTATTTTTTTAAACTATTTAGCCTTTAAACTTTTATTAGGGGAAAAATTAAATGATTGGACAAAAGATTTTAAAATTTTTTTAAAACAAAAGGTTTTAAAGTTAAATTTAAGTTTTTTTTATAAAAAAAAAATATTAAAAATTTTTTTTCTTTTTTATTTTAACCTTTTTGATTTGAAACACTTTTTTTTAAATCAGAAAACAAAAAATTTTTTCAAAAATTTGTTTTTTAAAACCAAAAAAAAGAAAGTTTTTTTTAAATTTAAAAAACCATGTGTTTTTGGTTAAAGAAATATTGCCTTCAAAAAAAATAAAATTTAAAAATTTTTTTTAAAATTAAGGAAAAAAACTTTTTTAAAGGGGAAGCCAAAAAAAAATTTTTTCCTTGGGGAAAAATTCATTTTAAACAAACCAACTTTTTTAGTTCCTTTTTTCTTTGTTACTTAAACTTTTAAAAAATTGTGGAAAAGTTTCCCAAAAAATAAAAAGGTTAATTTATTTTTTAAAAGTGTTTTTTTTGGTTGAAAAAAAAAATTTTCCCCCGAAAAATTTTTTTTTTTTCAAAAAAGGGGGTTTTTAAAATTTTTTTATTTTCCTGACCTTTTCTTGACGTTTGGTTGGGGTTTAAAGGTTTTTTTGGCTGTTGATTTTTAAAAAAGTCAAGGGAGTTTTTTTAAAGGGGTTTTAAAAAATTTTAAGGGAAAATTTAACAAAGACAAAAAGAATTGACGAAAACGTTTTGCTGGCTTATTTTTTACATTTACAGAAAAACTTAGCGCCATCGTCTTTATGGACTAAATACTCCATGCTTCGCTCGACCCTTCATCTATATAATACAAATTTTCAAATATGGCAAATTAACTAGTTTTTTGAAAACCAAAAAAGTTTAAAACTTTGGTAAAAAATGAAATCGAAACCTTTTTACGACAGGCCCCCGACATAGTAAGTATTTACTAATGAAAGTAGTTTTGATTATGGGTATTACTGGAGTTTGTAGAGATGATGAGCTAACACATTTAAAAATTAAAAATGTTCAAGATAAAGAAAATACATTATTTGTTGTGATGCCAGACATAAAAATTAAGAAAACGAGATGTTTAACCATTCTTAAAGAGGGATTTCCAGTAAACCCTGTTGATTTGTGTAAAAAATACATTTCTTTGCGACCACAGTCGCCTTTTTGTTTTTTTTTAAAAAGGCAAATGTACAAATTAGTGTGTGTATAAATACCATGTCAAAAATACTCTCAAAAATTGCTGCGTATTTAAACCTAAAGGATCAAGGACTATAAACCGGTCACTCTTTAAGAAGATCCTCCGTTACCCTACTAGCAAATGCGGGGGTCAACATGACTTAAGCGCCATGAAGGATGAAAATCATCATCAGTAGAGGAGTGCTACCTTGAAGAATCCGTCCAAAACCAAATTGAACTTGCTGAAAAAATTCAAGGGACCAGTAAGTAAATAGTCAAGCAGTTGTGTCGGCCTAATAGATCCCTCGACCACAACTTCCAATGGAAACTATGTCATATTTATTTAAAATAAATGTTAATTTAAATACTTGTAATAATAACGATAATAAATAAATACATATTTTAGAACAAGAGAGTAAGTTATAAAACCATAACCCACTAGTGGGTAATGGTTTATTTATTTATTTTTTTATCATGGAACAGTCCACGAAGGCTGATGCCTAAGTACTAACTAAAAATGGGTGTGTGTGGGTAAAAATTTACCAGGAAATCCTTGTTAAATTTACAAGGACTTATTTTAAAAGTTAACAACGGTTTAAATGTTTTAAAAAAGTCATTGTGTTTTATTAATGATTTTATAAATTAAAAGATTACCCTTTTATTAATAAAAAAAAAGATAATTATCAATTCGACACGTATGTATGTAGTATTATTGAAACAGCAATATATTCCCCTAATATATAAAAAATTTTTATTAGTTTAAATAATCCTTAAAGAAGTGTTTGCAAAATCCAAAAAAATTGATCGATAGGTGAAACCCTTTGCCAACTTTTTCTTTAAAGGCCCTATTTTAAAAAATTAACTTTTAATTTTTTTTGGTGTTTTAAAGCTCCACTATTATAGCCCATTAAAATGGTGAGCATCATACTTTTTACAACCTGTATATACACTAAATTACCCAACAAAAACAAAACCAAAAGTGGTACGAAAAAAATGAGGCAAATACAATTTTTTTTGAGGTCGGTGCCACCCTCTTCGGTGCCAGCACTGATGAAAAGTACCTACCAAATATAAAAGAAAGCAAATCAAAGTTAGGTATCAGGTAAAACGTCTTTTCCACCCTCTTCTGGATCAAATATTTTGTTTCTTTTTTAAATAAGATTTATATTCGATGCCTTTGCTGGACTACAAAAAAATAGGTATGCTCTTTATGTGTGTCGTTCCAACTTTTGATTTTGTTTTTGTTTGTTAATTTAATGTAGGTAGGTAGGTAGATAGGTTTAAAGTGAGTGGGTAAAACACCCTTCCACCGCGACCGATCGGTCTATTGTGGCTCACACCTTTTTATATTTCTCCCACCAGGTTCAGACTCCTAATAAATCTGATGATCCGTTGGGGAAAAAGATCTTTCACCTCCCCGGCAACAAGGTGTCATTGCCGAGGATTGGAATCTTAGTCGTGCCATTGCTGGGCACGAGCACAGTATGTGTTCTGCCGATTCATCCTCCATGCACATGCGGATTCGGGGTCTTGCAGGCCGATCTTGTGCATGGGTTTTACCGTGTCCTGACAGTCCCATAGAGTTTTAAGGGGTACCCTTGATTGCCCAGTAGTTTGACGGTACATTGTTGGTTCGTGGGCTTATGAAGGCCTTCGGTGTCTGAGACCCCGGGAAATCCATGCCAGTACCGGGGTTTCTTCCTTGGTTTATATGAACGCTTGGCCGTTCCATAAGATACACCGATGACCGGTTCCGGCCCTGTGAATTTTGTCTCCGCCCCCCCCTTTGGGAAGAAGGTCTGGGATTCATTACCCTCTAGGCCGGGTGTCCAGGGATCCACAGTAGTGTAACCTTTTTTTTTGACCCAGTTTGGTCAGGATCCTTTCAACCAGACGGTTTTCGAATTGCACCGGCCGGGTTTTAAAAGCCTGAAGGTGTTTACTATCGGAAAAAATTTTAATTTCTTTCGGGGCAGGGCCCATCAACCAGGCAGCAACATCTCAAAGCAAATACCTCCGCTTGAAATATGGGGGCCGAGTGCCCCGGCTAAGAAAACTCTGCCCCCCCTCGCCCTTATTTCCAGCTCCAACACCGTCTTTGGTTTTGGAGCCATCGGTGTACCAACAGATGTCAGCCCGGAGCAGGTCGGTCGTTTTTCGACTCCAGTCCTCCCTTTGTGGGTAGACTACACTGTAGGGCCGGTTGTAATTGGTTGCTGTAGACATTATGTCTATGGGCATTCCCAGTCTGTCACAATATTTTTATGTGATAAAAATTAAAAAGCAATAATATAAATTCTATTTGCTGCTGAGCCGTTATCAAAATTAATTATTTTGCCTACTGTCAATGCATACCTTTCAAAACTAGCCGTAAACAAATAATTAATAAATAATATATTAATAACACCAACAATTTTCGAAAGTGCTGATAAAAAAACATGACAATAATGACATTGCTTTCGGTAATGTATTTGATTAAATAAAATATTTTGTTTGGGTGTACCTATGTGTCAGCTATTCTGGAAATCGAGCTGGTAAATAATAAATGTTTTTCCTGATTACGAATTCCATAGAGCAAGGCTTATCAGGTTTGGCATATTTCGACGAAAGGCGGCGTAACAAACTAAAGTAATAAATATTTAATAAAGTTCGTGGAATAAAGTGAGTAAGTAAAAAAAAGTTGGTTAATAACATTTATAGTTTTTTTGCCTGAATAAATGTACAGGGTGTTCCATTTTTTAAATGGAACACCCTGTATATTTTAATTTAAAGAGTAGCATATTAAATTATTTTTTTAAAAATATAACACATCATAAACGATACTGGCTTGTTATGCTATGTATTTATACTTTACTAGATAAAAAGCCTGTCTTCGCCAGACGAGAGACAATATTAAGTAGCCTCTGTCTCCGTAAGACGCCTTCCGTACGGCTAACGGTAAAAAAACACTTATTTGCTCCTATTTTTGCCCCGGGGGTGAAATTCAAAAAACGGGCTTCGTTAGGTTCTAGCCACTGCTAAAGACTACCACTGTGCCAAATTTAATGATTTCAGCTGAAGCCATAACTTCAGAATCACGTGGACAGACAAATAAATATATATACCTACCTACATATAAATATATCCACATTAGCAAATTATATACACCGTGTTCAAAATTAAGTCGGCACTATTGCTAACTTTTTTATTATAAGAGATACAAGTTAGGTTAAATTAGCAAAGTTGTGTACATTTTTACGCTGATTACAATGACGATAATAGAAAAACAAATGAACATCAGATTTACGAGTTATTCACAAAAATATATATTTTTTAAATGCAACACCCTGTATTTGTTACGTTAGTTCGATAGAGAATGTAATTTTCTAAACAATTAGTTATTAACATTTTTTTTCTAAGATGAAGAATAACAGAGTAATTTCAATTTAAATGCATTTTCCGTAATTGGACGCAGGCAGCCATGGAATTCTTAAAATCGCATTCTTTGTATAAATTATATCGTAGTATGCTATGACAGTAACCAAATTTAAATAAAGTCCGCCATAAAGGATATAATTTGTTAAACCTTCTAATTACTTGTGTAAATAATAAACATCGTAGTTTAAGTTTTTTTTAATAATAACACATAACTAAGTAACATTAATAAAATACATTATGCTAATAATAGCTATATTGGCATCATCCAAAAAATCCTCCAACACATTTTTAGTAAATTCAAATATTGTTTGCCTGTTAAAGATCCTTTATAAAACACAGGTCCAACAATTTTTGATCCAATGAGGCAGCAACGTATGGTGCTGCCTTATAAGCAAAAACATCTTTGTGGATTGAAAGGATGATGGCGCAGGAGATTGCAATGCTCCAATAATGTTGGTTCTTTAGGTTAAACATGCCGGTCGAAACTAAATGCAAGATTTTGCGTATTACTAAAATTGCAATCATTGCTTTAACGAATTAATCGTAAGAAGTTTGGATTTTCTATAGCAGCATTTACAATCCATTGGCAAAAGTTTATACGCCTTTTGTAATCACCTGGCAACAAAGGTTGTGTGGGTCTGTATTTGTGGGGTACATAATTATGTTTTTTTTATTACTGGTTCCTTAGCATAGATCAAGATCTAACCTACAGTCTCTTTGTGAAATTTTACGATAAACTTTAAAATATGCCAAAACATTAATTTTTGTTTGTTGATTAATTATAAGGGTTTTCTAATTTCTACGCTTAAAAAACACTTTTGGTTGATTAAAACTTTCGATAAAGGAGTAAAAAATATCTTCTGTTTGGTATATTTGTTTCTGGAAATAGTTTCACTCTAAAGCCTGATGGCATTTGACAAATTATGTAGCATTCTATCATATCAAACTTCTCCAAATGACAACATTTTAAACAACAGTAGCATAAATGAACTGTTGCCTTATGATTTACTAGTTGTCACTAAAACATCATGGCGGATACACATGTTATCTTTTGTTTTTTTTATTTTTCGCATAGCATACCACGACAATTTGTACAAAAAATGCGATTTTAAAAATTCCATGGCTGCCTGCGTCCAGTTATGGAAAAATTCATTTAAATTGAAATAACTCCGCTATTTCTCATTTTGGGAAAAAAATGTAAATAATTAATTATATAGAAAATAACATTCTCTTTCGAATTAACGTAACAAATACAGGGTGTTGCATTTAAAAAAAGTATATTTTTGTGTATAACTCGTAAATCTGATGTTCATTTGTTTTTTATTATCGTTATTGTAATCAGCGTAAAAATGTACACAACTTTGCTAATTTAACCCAACTTGTATCTCTTATAAAAAAGTTAGCAATAGTGCCGACTTAATTTTGAACACGGTGTATATATAGATTACTTTAAACCACAGTAGGCTATGAAACAAAAGCTAATATACTAGTAACAAAACTATGTTTACATTTTGTAGCTGGAAAAACATTACGCAATATATTTTAACAAACACATGGTAAAATAATTAGTTGGCACAAGAAAGTAAATTAAAAAACTATAGAAACTTTGAAAACGAATAAAAGATTCAGATTTAGGGCAAAAATAACGGGAATTATCGCAAATGTCCGAAAGCCCCTCCGTTGTTTTCAATGCACTCTCGACATCTTTTTCGAATGAATTTTAAGGAATTTATGATGTAAAATGGTTTTATTTCTGCAATGGCCTTATGAATTCTTTGATCAAGTTGTTGTCGGGTTAAGATGACTTGCTTATAAATTTTATTTTTCAACACTCCTCAAAAAAAATCTGAAGGTGTTAGATCCAGAGATTGTGGTGGCCACCTTATAGGTCCATGTGTTCCTATCCAACGGTTCTAAGCAAAGATAATACAACTACGGATAGATGGTTCATTTAAATGGGGCGTTTTGAATCAGTTCGGAGATATCAATGCTTCCGTAAATGCGAATAAAAGTAAGTCGGTAACCCCTGCCCCAGTGAAACAAGGTACGAAACCATGTGCGACATAGCCAATGTCTGTCGCTTGTACCTTATTCGGAACACGAAGTAGCGAAAGCGGGCGGCTAAACGGATTGTGTATTTTCTAGTCGCGTTTCATCACGCCAATAGTAAAGGCCTGCCGGCAACACTGTTTAACTTTTGTTCAAGGATAGCGCGAAAATCTCTCGATGGACATCGGCTCGCGTTAGCCAAAGTCCATTAGGGGTATCAAAAATATAGCATTGAATGGTTCATCTTATCCGTAGTAGTATTATCTTTGGTTCTAAGGTGAGTATTTAAAAATTATCTTATTCGAATAGCGTTACGGGTAGGGGCGCCATCTTGTTAAAAGTAAATCTCTATTACTTCATTTAAAGGAACATCATCAAGTACATCCAAACGGTTTGATTGTCAGATATCTGTCTGTATTTTAATTATTTTTAAAACAGCGATACACCGATTATTTTGAAATAAAAAACAACTTATATTTACCCCAAATCGACCCTGTTAACGAACAGGTCGTAGCATGTGGGTATTTGTAGAGTTCCAATGTTTTTTATTATGTCTGGTAAGAATACCGCAACTTGTTATTCGACTCTCATTTGACCAAATAATTTTTTGTAAACAGAACGATCCTCGTTAGATTTATTAAAAAAAAGTGACGAAATTCCAACCTTCTCACCTCATCACCAGGATGCAAATATTCGGTTATATTAACAACATAGGGAAAATATGGTTATTGTCTCAAAAGTTGCCTCCTCTCCGATTTTGACCAAATTTGGTATATAGGGGTTTTTTGGGGCGCTGATTACGAATCTGCAAAAAAAAAATTCGGCAACGTTTTGTTTTCGAGATATTCATCATCAAAGTTGAAAATCAAACTAACCTTATTTACAGTATTCCTCCTTCTTTTTGCATAGAATTCTTGATTTTTACACTACATTGGCACACAATATTTCATAAACACCTTTTAAAAACCTGTTTTTTATATTTAATATACACCTTTTTTCCATTTAATTGCAAACATCCACTTTCACACGCCCCAACGTGGCCGCAACCATGTATACACTAGCAAATATGGCTGCTGCCTTTGAACTTGAAAGTTCGCAATTTAATGGAAAAAAGGTGTAAAATAAATAAAAAAAACAAGGTTTTAAAAGGTGTTTATAAAACATTGTGTATCACTTTAGTGTAAAAATCAAAAATTGTGTACAAAAAGAAGGGGGAATTATAGTAAAAATGAGGTTAGTTTGATTTTCAACTTTGATGATGAATATCTCGAAAACGAAACGTTACCAAAAAAATATTTTTTCAGATTCGTAATCAGCGCCCCAAAACCCCGGTATACCAAATTTGGTCAAAATCGGAGAGAAGACAACTTTCATAGGGCCTAAGAGTTTCAAATTTAAGTTTCAGTTTTTATTTTTCTGACGAAGGTAGGTGCCGTTTCTTTATTTTTATCCACTTTAAATATAAATGATATCATCAAATATTTCAAAATATAGATAAGGCATTTTCACAAATTAATATAAAAATAAAATTGACGTTTAATGTTAATAACAACTAGAATGTGAACATAATTATGTCTCTAGGATATAAGCTTTGGTTTCATAGCCTACTGTGGTTTAAAGTAATAAAGTTTAAATAAATCGCAACCAATATTATTCATGGTGTGTTATATTAAAAAAAAATAATATGCCATATTTTTAGATTAAAGAATACAGGGTGTTTCATTAAAAAATGAAGTAAGGTGTGATTACTTTTTTACCCGACCATGAATACTTATTTTTCAAACGGCAGATTATTAAACAATTATAAAAATATACTTTAATAAAATATTTTTTGTACCTCTTTTATCTAAGAAAAGGGTTATTCTAAAATTGGCAATTTTTTGATTTTCCCTGTATCTCTATTAAGAGAACAAAGATTTTCATAGTTTGACTCAAAAAGAGAACATGAATCCCATATTACTTTTTTGATAGCACTAACAGTCACGGATATATAAAAGTGTCGAAAATGGAACACCCTGTACAGGATATCCCATATACAGACAGGGGCACCCTACTAGGTATATAGCAATGGACCAGACGAATTTGCGATTACCCTCTAAGCACTGCAGCCGAGGTTCGCGCGATCAACCGGCGCGCTTTCGTTCAATCCTTAGTAACTTTGTAACAGACGGGTTGGGATGTACTGCCGTATTTCATGTTTTTCATAATTATTTACGCATGTAGGAGATAAAATTCGCTATTGCTTATCATAGTTTTTTTGAATCAAAACAATAATAAAATTATTGTTTCGATTCTAAGGAAAGAAAACATGTTATTCTAAAAAATCCCAACTAAAAACTAAAAAAATAATTCTACAAAAAAAAATTAAGTAAAAACAAAAAAAATCTAAATAAATTAATTAATGAAGCAAGAATTAAACCAATCCACCGCTTTCCGCTAAACAATGTCCTAAGCGATCATAGAAACTTCTTCGAACATTGTTTAACATCACAGGTGTAATTGTTTGAAAAACATTGCGAATTTTTACACGCAATTCATTAAGATTCATAGCGCGATCATCCCGAAAACCATAAATTTTGGATTTTGCATAACCCCAAAGAAAATAATCGTTAGGAGCCAGATCAGGAGGGCGAGCGGGCCACGGTATTGTAGCTCTCAATCCAGCAATTAGACGGTTTGGAAAAGTATTATTTAAATAATCCAAAACCAAACGTGTATTATGTGCTGGACAGCCATCTTGTTGAAACCACACTGCATTAAATCGAGGACCTGCCAATCGTCTAATTTCTGGAACTATTTGCTGTTGCAAAAGATCCAAATATTTTTGACCAGTTAAGTTACCATCAATGAAGTATGGCCCAATAACATGTTCCCCATAAATACCGCTCCAGACCTTTACCTTTTGCAGACGCTGAGTTCGAAGTTCAAAATACCTACGTAAATTTTCCTGAGACCAATAACGGGTGTGAGTGGGATTATGCCTACCATGGAGTGGAAATGTGGACTCATCAGTAAAGACAACGTTTTGAATAAAATCTTCATTTTCATTTGCCTTATTCATCAAGTTTTCACAAAACTCCATTCTCCTGATATTGTCCTCAGGATAAATTTCTTGGGTTTTTTGAACTTTGTATGAACGATACTTTTAATATTCTCCTCACCGTTCTTGTACTTAAATCAACCTCATCTGCAAGCGCACGTGTTGACAAAGTTGGATTTTCATTAATTAATGCTAACAAATTAATTTCTTTTGCTTCCCGTTCCTCATTAACTTTTTGGACGTTTTGTATTTTATGGTTTCTGGGGAAACGCACCCGTATTTTTGGAAATTATTTCTTGAAATAGTAGTAATTGCAGGGTGTGGCCTATTAGGATTATTCTCAGCAAATATATTTTTTACTCGCTGTAAAGAATTACCCCCATAATACCATTGAACAATTTTAACTTTTTTCTCAATTTGATAAATATCCATTTTATGTTTTAAATGTTAAGGATTTTTTAAAAAACACACGTGTTCTTACCTTAAATTCGCCAGGCGAAATAATTTTTATACATTTATAATTCCCAACAAACTGAAAATTGTGTTACTTTGTTGTTTCTTACTGAAGAAAAAAGAATGCATACACAAATAGCGGACGATTGCAAATTCGTCCGGTCCATTGCTATATACCTAGTAGGGTGCCCCTGTCTGTATAAAACAAAAAAAGAACAAAATAACCATGATGAAAATAAGTAAATCCCCACTTGTGTAATAGAACCCTCTCATCGTATACAGCAACTAATTAGTTTCATTCACTAACGATTAATAAAGTATCGGTAAACAGTCATTAGACTAACTTGTTCATTTGTGTTTTATGGTCTCGGTGCCCCTTATCATGCTTGAAGTTAATTAGGTAATTATGATATTACAAAAATGTCAGAGTCCCTAATATTCATTTTATGCATACTGACGTGTGTATCATACATTAAAAAATTATAAATATTAATTACAAGAACGGTATTATATTATAACAATTTATGCAAAAATTTGGATTTTGCGCATTTATAATTTAGGAGTTTAGATGTTTAAGTATTTTTTAATAAACTATAAAAGCAACAATTAACTAAGGTGGAATAATACCTCTAATATTAACTTGCAAACAAATAATATTTGCTGTGGCATACATGGCATTTCAAAATCGGCGAGTAATATTTCTAAAGCATACAGTGTGTCCCAAATTGGGCCTACATGTATTGGTAACTCGGGAACCATTAGAGCTACAGTGTTGGTTAAATTAGGAAAGTTTTAGACAATTTCATTGCAAAATTAAATCTGCTTTCAGATTTTATTTATCTTTTATGGTTTTGAGATAATTTTTAACTTTTGCCTGTAGCTCACACACTACCAATTTTACGGTTTTAAGATTACTACATTATTCGAACACTTTTTTAAGAAGAATTTAATTTAAGTAAAAATATTTTTCTAACTTTATTTATTTTTGAGA
Source organism: Listronotus oregonensis (assembly GCA_019359885.1). Classification (NCBI taxonomy): domain Eukaryota; kingdom Metazoa; phylum Arthropoda; class Insecta; order Coleoptera; family Curculionidae; genus Listronotus; species Listronotus oregonensis. The sequence goes on from JAHBCN010005108.1 coordinate 27,680, forward strand.
TATTTACCCAAACTTTGTATTTTCATACGGACGCCATATTTTATTTTTATTTTTACATTTTTGAAAAGAGCTCTTCAAGAACTTTTTATTGATGTATCACAAGTCTAGGTTTTCAGATTGCTTAAGCTCTAAAAACGATAATTTTTGTTTATTTGATAGTAGGCTTAGACTAGACTGCGTAATGGCCGCCCCAACAAATGATACGCATCTTATAATTTAAATATTGTAAATATCAAAATTAGCGTGAATCTTATTTCTCGTTTAGAAACGCCTTCAACAAAAATTCAAGTTTTGATTATTTTAGGTATTTACAATAATGGCTCTTAACTATTCCAATGATGAAAAGGTGGATATGCTAGAAATTTATTTTAAATCTAACAGAAATACAGAAGCTGCAGCACTTGCATACGAAGAACAATTTCCGGAGCGGCAACAACCTAACCAAAGACATTTTAGATTCTTAGTTACGAACTTGTTAGCATATGGATCTTTTGTGAAACCGAATCCCAAAACTTATACAAAAAATAATGTAGCAAGAGAGGCGATTACAATGGAAAACGTTAGAGATGATCCCACAACATCGGTTAGAAAAGTGGAAGAACAGACAACAATTCCTAAGTCATCTGTGCATCGATCTTTAAAAAAACACCGTTTTCATCCATACAAACCACGTATTGTCCAGGGTCTTTAGGGGAATGATTTCAATAGACGAATCACCTTTAGTCAATGGTTTATTACTAAATGTCAACAGATACCCAATTTCCAATCCAAGGTTCTCTGGACAGACGAAACCCGGTTTACAAATTGTGGAATTTTTAATAGGCTTAATTATCACTGCTGGGATACAGAAAATCCACATAATTTAGAAGAAAGACGGCCACAAACAAGGTTTGGCTTTAATGTCTGGTGTGGCATCAGAGGTAATTTAAAATGTACCTTTAATTTACGTCTCACAATTAGATAAAACAATTATTTTTCTGTTTTAGACAACCATTTAATTGGACCCTTTATTTTTGAAGAAACTCTGAATGGAGATAGGTATTTGCTACTCCTGCAAGAACAGATTTTACCGGCCATTAGAAATACAGTTCCGCCAAATGAAATGAATAATTTGTGGTTCCAGCAAGACAGTACCAGGGAGGTGATGGAGGTCCTTAGAAATACCTTTAATGACAACATAATCTCTAATAATGGGTCAATTGCTTGGCCAGCTAGATCACCGGACATCACACCCCCTAATTTTTACCTATGGGGACACGCAAAAAATGAGGTGTACGAGTTTTCTCCGCCCGAAACTAGGCTGGAACTAGAACACAGGGTACGGGATGTGTTTGCTTTCATCAACCGAAACACGTTACGCCGAGTAACCCACAAGGTGTTGGAAAAATGCGAAAAATGTGTCGAAAATGGAGGAAGACATGTACTGTGATTTTATTTTCTTGTTTACTGATACATTTTTGTTTTACAGTTGTGTTTAATTATTATCAGTTTAAGGTAATATTAGGAAGTATTAATTTTTGCAAAAAGCATCACTTTTTTTGTATAAATTTGATAAGTAAAGATCCATAGGGTAACAAGTTCATCACTAAGAATCTTAAATGTTTATAGTTATCATTTGTTTTTTATTAAACGGGGCGGCCATTACGCAGTTTAGTCTAAGCCTACTATCAAATAAACAAAAATTATCGTTTTTAGAGCTTAAGCAATCTGAAAACCTAGACTTGTGATACATCAATGAAAAGCTCTTGAAGAGCTCTTTTCAAAAATGTAAAAATCCAATATGGCGTCCATATGAAAATCCAAAGTATGGGTATATATCTCAAAACCAAATAAAGTTAGAAAAATATTTTTACTTAAATTAAATTCTTCTTTAAAAAGTGTTCTAATAATGTAGTAATCTTAAAACCGTAAAATTGGTAGTTTGCGAGCTACAGGCAAAAGTTAAAAATGCACCATTTTGGTTTTTCATAATTATCTTAAAAACCATCAAAGATAATTAAAATCTGAAAGCAGATTTAATTTTGCAATTAAATTGTCTAAAACTTTCCAGGCCCAATTTGGGACACACTGTATATTCTTTACTTGATAATCGATAGAATGTTTCCAGTTTTCATAAAGATAACTTAAGAAATGCTACCTAAGGGAGCTAAGCACCCTAAAGAAAAATCCTTTCCTTTAAAACTAATTCAGATATTTTTTAAAATGTCATAAGGTTTTAAAATATTAAAATTTTTATTCAGGAATGCCACATTCTGTATGGCCAAGACTGATATTTTCTCAAAGGACCACGCACCATACTGATGGAAAATGGGTTTCGGCCAATTTGTTTGAAACTTTGCAAATTGATAGATCTCAACATGCTGATCAGCATCCGATAAGTCCACTAACCCTTCCGTTACTATTAATTTGCAAAGTTTAAAAGAAAATTGGCAGAAACCCATTTTCCATAAGGATTTTGCGGGATCCTTATTTATAAATGTAATGTAATTGTTTATTTTCCCAAAAATACTTATATAAAACAAGGGCCAAGTTCCTATTCAAAAATGTTGGCCTCTTAAAGTACTGTGATCTAAAATTAGACCAAGTTCTGTCCACAATTTTGTTTTACTCTTTGTTGACGTTTTTAACTAATTTAACTGTATTAACGTCTTTTTTTATTAATATAGACTTTTTTTCATTAATGGAGACAGTCGGTAAAAAACTTGTCAAGTAAAAAAGAGTGGAACAAAATTGTGGACAGAATTTGGTCTAATTTTAGATCTCAGTACTTTAGAAGGCCAAAATTTTTGAATAGAAATTTGGCCCTTATTTTACATGAATGTTTTTGGTGAAATCGTCTCTTTTTTTTGAGTTTAATAAACGAAAAAAATGGGAGGATATCTCATGCCTGTTGTTTTTCTCAGTAGGCCTTGCTCTGTAGGTAGAACCTAATCATTAGACTAAATTAAATCGCGCTTGGTTATAAGTCTAATAATAGGTAAATGTTGCAATTTTTTTTAACATAGGAAATAATATCCTGCCTGCATTTTAAAGGACATGGCACACTTCTTATGGATTTGAGTCACCGACAGATTTTTTGGAAATTTTAGTATTGTATTATGGAAGTCCAAATAAGCATTTTCTTTCATTGCGCCAACCGTGTAGCTATACAGGGTGATATCATAAAATGAAGCCAAAAATTCCTAAAAATATGTATTTTATTTATTACAAAATACTGTCTGTTACCCTAGACTAATAAAATTAGGCATTTTTTATATAAAAAGAATATATATTCCTTACAAAGTACTTTTTTTATCGTTTACAGGGTTTTTATCTGTCATGTTCTAAAGGGTGTACGATTTATTAATGAACCAACAAATATAGGCCTAGCAGTAGGCCTAAATATAATATATTATGTTAGTTATTATTATAAACTATAAAAATTTCGTAACTTGGCAGTAACGTATTCATACTTGCAGCGTGTCCCCCCCAAAAAGTAATTTTTAGATACTGGGTGAACCAAAGTTTTATTTATATTTTCCTCCAGTCATACTGAAACCGCTGTTGTAGAAAGATTTTTTACCGATCTACACTATAAACATACCGGGTGGTGTAAACAGAAGTTTCAAAAAGTGACTTTGTATTAGGTAAGATGTCGCAATTTAATACAAACATGAATAATAATTAATGCATAATATCTTATATTAAAAATACAGATTACGAGTTTTAAGGTCACCTTTAATCATTTCAAAACAAAAATAAACACTATGGTAAACTTCAAACAGTAACAAGTTAGATAAACCCATAATGAACCCAAACAAAATATTTGTCGTAGTAGGCGTTTTTTAGACAAATGGTGTCGCTTGGTTAACAAATACATAAATATGTTTGTATTAGTCAGTACGTCAAATTATTTTGAATTTGTATTTTAAAAAAAATGTGCAGCAGTTAAAAAAATAATTCATTTAAATTTGTTAGTTAGTAGAATATTGCACAATAAAGCAAAATAATGTTTCGGTGTTACACTTGCAATTTAAACCCTGTAAATGATCAGAGATTGGAACTTTCAGTGATGTTTAGGAAACGATTTCGTTTGGTGGACATGGTACTTAATGATAATTTTATTGTCTTTTGTGTTTAAATTGTCATCAACGCCTTTTACGTATTGAAAATAATGGAAATCCAATGGCCATTCCCATGAAAGTGCTAGTTTGAAGTAAAGGTTGCTTTATTTGTAATCAAGAAGATAATGTTAGGAACCGATTGTCAATCAAATCTCGTGTAGATTTCTATGTCAAAACTAATATATTTCTACCGGAAGCTGTAACTTGCTGTCCAGTTCATTTAACTGAATCCTAAGTCTACTCTTTGAAACTTTTGTTTACATCACCCAGTATGTTTATAGTGTAGATCGGTGACAAAAAATCTTTTTTTTAACAGCGGTTTCAGTATGACTGGAAAAAATATAAATAAAACCGCCATATAATTTTGGTTCACCCAGTATCTAAAAATGACACGCTCTATGTATGAATGAGTTACTGCCAAGTTACGAAATTCCTATAGGTTATGATAATAACTGACATAATATATTTTATTTAGGCCTACTGGACTGTATATTTGTTGGTTCATTAATAAATCGTACACGCTGTAGAACATGACAGATAAAAACCCTGTACACGATATAAAAAAGTACTTTGTAAAGAATATATATTCTTTTTATATAAAAATGCCTAATTTTATCAGTCTAGGGTAACAGACAGTATTTTGTAATAAATAAAATAAATATTTTTAAGAATTTTTGACTTTATTTTATGGTATCACCCTGTAGAGCTAAAAGGTTGGCGCAATGAAAGAAAATGCTTATTTGGACCTCCAAAATAAAATACTAAAATTTCAAAAAATCTGTCAATGACTCAAATCCATAAGAAGTGTGCCATGTCCTTTGACCTCAGAAAGTCAGGTTTATTTAGTTTAGATAATTCTAATATAGCGCCTAAAAATTCATTATTACGGCCCTGGTACAGGGCTTTCCGAGTGAAAATGTGCGGTTTTTAATCTTTATTTTTTACTTGTGCATTAAAACTTACTTACAAAACTTAAATTTTAAGTTTTTCCTTCCTCGGGAAGTGCTATAATTTTGATGTCTTAGTTAAGCATCGAATATCTCAGAGAGTACTTGACGTATCTTTTTTAATTTTTTCACAGGTAATAAGAATACTTACATACCAAATCTGATACCTTTATATGCAACGAGACTGAAGTTATGCTAGTTGGAAAAATAGGCTAAAACATTTAGTGTAAAAGACACATACGTGCGGTTGGCCGGAACTTGACCTGGCGTACTTTAGCGTCTTTTAGCAGTCGGTAAATAAATGTTTTAACCGAAGAGCGACGGAAATTATTAAAATAAGAATTTTTTATATTTTTATAAAAATCTCTTCAATGCGTCATATCTATTTAGCCAACACGTAAATTTATGGTGTTATATGTATCTGTTTTAAAAGTCAAAATTTATGGGCAATTTTCGTTCTATGAAATAAAATGCACAATTTTAAAAACTATTAAAGAAGAGCAATTATTACCAATTCACAACATTAGTTTAAATCGGACAATTACCGGGTTTTGACTTGTTTTTATTTGGAATATTATATTTTGTACATTCACATTTGATTGTATTATATTTATACGTGTGGGTAATGATATATTGCTATAATTTTCACAGAAAAAATTGTCCAGAATACCTAAACGTGTGTAAATCATTTGCTAGACAGTCACGCGAACTACAGAAAAAAGATGTTAAATATACAATTTTCCTGATATACATCAAATTAAACAACCGACGTCCAATGAACCTGCTTTGCCATGATTATTGGATTTTTTAAGGGTCGATACAAAACGTATTTTAATGTTTTCTTACAAGTTGGTTGCAGAATATAGTACCATACCAGGCTTTAACAAGTATTTAATACATACTTTTTTTAATTTTTGTAACAATTTTTACGTTTTTACAAATTTAGTAGCTATCCTCTGTGGAAGCATTGTTGCTTCCACAGAGGATAGCTACGGAGTAAATTTGTATAAAGATATTGTAAAAGATATTATAAAGGCTTTAAATGCTACGTTTAACTTAAATGAAAATATGATTTTAACTTCCGTTTCTTGTTGGTTTCTTTTTATATACCATAGATTTACACACATATACACACAACCAAACTTATATGGAATCATCTTATATTTTCCATTATTTTTGAGATGTATGAACATTTTTTGTTTATAAATAAAACTCTGTCCTTACAAATGACTTTGTATGCTAAGAAAACCCATATATTAATAATACAAATTAATAAGTTTACAGAATAAACACAACGGTATTTTTGTTGGTTTCAGAAACGAAATGAGATTTAAATTTTTCATGGTCAAAAAGCAAATACAAAAGAAAATTGGTTATTTTAATAATTCGTGTTGCCACATCTATTCGTTATGCAAGCTTTAATTCGAGTTGGCATGCTTCTTATTAAATTGTCAACAATGTATTGGGGTATGTTTTCCCATTCTACTAACGCTGCATCAATAAGCTGTGCGACATTTCCTGGATTGTTTCGACGTGCTCAAACCCTTCTTTTGAGCTGGTCCCACAAGTGTTCGATAGGACTAAAGTCTGGTGAATATGGAGGCCAGTCTAAAACTGTGAAATTATCCCAAATTACTCTCCACAGCCTAACTATTGGTTCTAACACTAAATCAACATATCTCATACCCGTTAAAGTTTGTTGATGTGTTTAAAATGGACCTCTCCTGAACATTAAATATTACTCTTTTATATCTTGGGACAGATCTGGCAGCCTGGAGTCTGGCTCATCTTCCTGATGCTCTGAGATCCCAAACTCGATGGTCATCTGATCTTAGACCAATTCTGGTCTTATTCGAAAAAAAAAACATTTTGCCAATTCTCAATTGGCCAGTCTTGGTGTTAAAGGCACCAATTTAGCCGGTCAGTTTTATTTTGCCTAGATAACTGTGGGACACGTGACTTTCTCTGACAACCCTCGACCGCGAAGTCTTTTTCTTATGCTTTCAACTAAAACGTTCACACCTGTAGCTTCCGGAAATTGTCGTTGCAGCTCTGGATGAGAAACGCTGGGATTTCTTCTAGCAATTCGGCGCACAAAGCGGTCCTGTTATTCAGTTGTGACTCTTTGACGACTTTGTCTGGGCCTGTTTTTAAGAGTTTCTAGTTCCAAGTATAGTCTGTCTCAAAGTATACCGTGTTAGCTCTTGCCTTCATTTATGGATTATACCTGCCGACAGCAATAAAACTGCGGATCGGTAGGTATTAAAGGACAACATAGGGACGGACTTTAATAATATAAAGATTTATAATTTATTGTTTATTTAGGTAAGTATAATCTTAAAATTACATTAAGAAATTAAATATATGCAAAGTTTTAATAAATTTATAACTGCATTATCTATACATAATTAAATTTTTAATCTAAATATCTAAATCTAATTCTGTTTCATTACCAGAGTCATTATTGAGATTAATTACAATAGGATTTATGTTGTTTTGGATAAAAATGTAAGAGTCCTCAATTTTTATAATGTGCTGTAGTAAATTTTTCCAGCTCTCAACTGGTATGTTAGTAATTACATTTTTTTATCAAATTTATAACACTGGGACTTAAAGTAGGTGTAACATTTTCTGCTCTGATCTTTGATTTTACTTGGTCCCACAAATGCTCTATGGGGTTAAACATACAGTGATACGGAGGAAGCCGTAAGACAGTATGCCCAGCCTGTTCTGCCAAATTATCACATACATACAAAAGATGCGTTTTTTTGTAACTGAATTCAAAATAAATATCATTTTCTAACAAATATTCCTGGATTTCAGTTTTTGAACTTGATGAAGCTGGTGCTTTGTGTAGCAGACGGCTGTGGTAGCTTGCGTTATCCATGACAATAACACTGTTGTTTGGAATATTTTTTAAAAGATAATTTTGAAACCAGTTTTTAAAAAATTCTGCATTTGTATCCTCATGATAATTCAAGCTAAAATCCTTAATATTCTTTGCAGACAACAGCAAGCAGTTTGGGACAAATCCGTCTTCTGAACCGTGTATTATGGTAATGCGTTTTCCTTTATTTGAAGGTGCTTTCGTCTGACATTTTTGACTGGAATCAACCCATCCTTTGGATACTATGTCGTGTGTATCGAACCATGTTTTATCAAGGTAAATTATGGATCTGTTTTCTAACCTACATCTTTTAATTTCTTAAAGGAAATTAAATCTTCAAGTGCGTAATCTGTGCGATTCCATTACTACTTATCTTTTGTCTATTTTGCGGTATTTAAATCCCATTTTACAAACAACTCTATGGAGGGTGGCACGGCTAATGTTTATATTGGTTTCGTTTTCGTCTAGCTTCTTTTTCAGTTTATTCAAGGTATGAATAACTCCGCTTTCATAAAGACAATATATTTTCCTTCTTATTAGGTCCTGATCACTATTGTCTATACGATGAGATTGAAAATCACTAGGTTTTTTTTCTTTTGTTCAATTCTTCACTAATAATAATATCCCTTATCGATGATATTGGAGTTTTTGTAAGTAGACAGGTTTCTTTTAAAGCCTTGTTTAATTAGACCTCTACTGATTAAGTTTCATACACATTTTTACAACCTGTTTTGTATCTAATGACAAATGATTTCGACGCGACATAGTTATATTCTCGTAAAACAACTTTTTTGAAACGCACAGTAAAAATGGTTATTCAACACTGCCACTAAAATATTAGTCAAAATATTTATATGCCTAATGGTTAATACTCAAGAAATACCTGGCCCACCCCTGCCCTTAGAAACAAATGGGTTTACCCAATAACAATCTATATATATAATTTGCTAATGTGGATATATTTATATGTAGGTAGGTATATATATTTATTTGTCTGTCCACGTGATTCTGAAGTTATGGCTTGAGCTAAAATCATGAAATTTGGCACAGTGGTAGTCTTTAGCAGTGGCTAAACCTAAATAGCCCGTTTTTTTAATCTGCCCCGGGACAAAAATAGGAGCAAAAAGTGTTTTTTACCGTTAGCCGTATGGAAGGCGTTTTACGGAGACAGAGGCTACTTAATATTGTCTCTCGCCTGGCGGAGACAGACTTTTCATCTAGTAGGTAATAAAATCGTTAAAGTTTTGATGGGGTATGGTCCGTCAAAAGCCATAACGATATACTTTGAGACAGACTATACCTTGCATATGTTTTCGATACAACATCCTAAGTAACACCTACTATCTCTGCTACGTCTCTTTGGGGCATTCCTTGTTCAATAACAGCAATAATTCTTCCCTCTGCACATCTGTTGGTCCAACATAAAGCATTTTTTTGACCAAAATAAAATTACCGGAGAATCGTGATTTTACTAGTAAACACAAAATTCACAAAATAATAAATCGTAGCAGTCGTTTGCCCTTTTTTATCAGGTTTGTTTACAACTAAAAGACTTATCTTAAAGTTAAGTACAAACTGTTTTCCTTACAAAAAGTTAAGTTAGAAATAAAGAATGATTCCATATAAGTTTGGTTGTGTCTATTTACTAATGTTTTTTTTTAAACATTATAGCTACAATATTATAAAAGGTAGCTTTTAGATCATAAAAAATCGGCAACAACCATTAAAAGAGTTAGGTTTTTTTACATTGTGAATAAACTGTAATACATACCTGACCAGAAATAGTAAACATAATGACTAGAAGTAACCTAAGGGGCCATTTTGCCTTATATGCTCTGTGCGACCACAGTCTATGTGCTCCGGCAGTGATGCCCAACCCTGAGAAGATTACTGTAAGGAATGCTAAAAAATAAACAGTTTAATTAGCTAATATAAAGGGAAACATTTATAAATCTATTTTTCGTTATTTTACGCTATATGTATAAACCTGTACTTTCATTATCCTAACTGATTTAAAAAACATCAGGATTCAACTGGTAAGTATCTCCAGCCGTCTTCAGGTGAATACTAAATAAGTTACATAACTAAACGAGTATTTCTACAAAAGCTAAGGCATGAAAGTGATGGACGCGATTATGCGTTCAGCGCGTGGAATGATCTAGGTCTAAGGTTAAGATTAAATTTATTTAAAAGGGGTTTTCAAACATTTCTGAAATCCATCTTTAAATAAATTGAGACAATGAAAATCCATAGTCGCGGAAACGAAGAAATGAACTAGGGATTTTTTGTGCAGTAAGATACATTTAAATACGGTTTTTTGCATTCGATTCGTATGAACGTCTACAAACTTTGTGAACAAATTTAATTAATGGGAAATGAAAAACTAAATTTGTGCATTAGAATTAGGCATTTTCGAAATGCATTTTAAAGTTTGCAATTATGAAAATAAAAATATAAATTGGTAAATAATAATGAAAATGAGCTCGAATTTGTTTCTCGGGGTTTTTCGAGATCACTGAACATTGGCAAGTGCCTATGGAGTACCTGGTGCGCGCTAAGGATGGTGTAAACGTCGTCTTCTGGAGTTTTACGACAATTCCTCTTAATATTAGCCCAATTTCTTTACTCGTGGCATTTTTGTGGTCGTTGAACACGAATATAACAACAACGAAAGTAACAATTTCGGGCTCATTTTCATCATTATTTGCATGCATGCATTTCAAAAATGCATTTATCTAAAACATAGCTGCGGTGTTTCATTTCCCATTGATTAAATTTGTTCACAAAGTTTGTAGACGTTTATACAAATCGAATGCAAAAAACCGCATTCAAATCCATCTTACTGCACCAAAAATCCCTCGTATATTTTTGGGCTACATTTCCTTAACTACCAAGAAACATCTTTCATTTAACTTATATCATTATTCTGTTAAAAAATGGTAGCTGCCAAAGTTATAATAACTAGTTAATATAGGTATACTCCCAGTAAAAATAATGGGAGTCAAAAATAACATCTATTCAGGGCCGGAGCGAACAGGAGGGAAAGGGGGAGCCTCCCCCCATAGGTGATCAATGGGGGCGCCAAATTTTCTCTTAAAGGGGCGTCAAAGTGAGAGAGAAGTTTTTTTAATCGCAATTACCCAAAATAAAAGAATACTATTTAAAAAATACATCAGCATCCCATAAAAATTGATATTTGCTATTCTGTAACGCGTTGTAACCTTAAAAGTCTATTATTTGTATATACAATGCCATTTTTCGCCGCTTATTTTGTCTAACGCCACCGAAATCTCATAGCTTTGGCGGCGATATATTATATCTGCTAAACATACAGATATTAACAATGGAATCTTTGTACTGTATTAAAGTATTTTAAGCAAGTAAGACTTTTGGGAATATATTTATTTATCTTACAAGATTAACGGCAAACTTTATTAGCTAACAGTAAATTATATATTATATTTGTCAATATTTTTTTATTGGTTTTATGTTTCATATTTACTGCGTGCTGCTTAAAGTGCATCAGTGCAAATACTAATACTTGTTCATTGTGTGTTTTGTGTTAGTGATGGTTAGTTAGGAATAGGTTTTTTTTAAAAAAAACAATTTTTTTGTATAGAAAAAAAAAAAAAATACAAAAATATCACAAAAAAACGGGTGCCAGCCTCCGTGAAAAAGAAAAAAAAATTGGCCCAAACAGCTTCTCTACAAAAAAGTATGGTTCAGTTCTTGCAGACGACTACAAAGACACTGTAAGTCTCGTAGATTTAATCACTAAAAATACAGGTTTGTGACCACATACCCGCATATCTTTATATCTATATTTTTACGCAATTATGTAAAAATAGGTAGCACCAGTAAAATTAAAATTTAAGGGATATGGTTTATGGTTTAGAAAATTTATTTCTGCCTTCTTTTTGGTGTTCTTAAGAAAGTCTGAAAATAGGGAAGCCCAGTGCTGTAGAACAATCTTGTCCACGCAAGCAGGGCAAAAAAGTCAAGCGGGTATAGGGGAACCATGTAAGTACTAAACTTAAAACAAATTTCCCTTAAAAAGTTAACAAACAAACAAACTAAATAGACTTTCACTGTTTTTATGATTTTTTGTACAACATTTTTGGTTTTTAAGAAAAATATTACAGAATATTTAAAATAATTTAATATAATTATTTAATTTTCTTAACCGCGTTTAATTATGTAATATTAGATTTTATATTATTTGCTTAAATATGGAAAGATAAGATGGCGATACTTCATAGCCTTCTGTTTAAATGGTCGATATTTCAATTAGTTTTGTATTTTTACCAAAAATGAAAACACGACTATTTTTGATAAATGTCAAACATTGTATGATAGTTTAGTGTACTACCAAATTTATGATAAAAGAAGGGCAAGATAGTGGAAATGAGTTTATTTAATTATTTATCATGTTTAATAATCCATATCTCGAAAATAAACGTCGAAAAAAATTTACTTTAGATTTGTGGTCAGCGGGTCAGCGCCTCCGTATGGAAAAACTCATCAAAATCGGTAAGGGTCAAGCAAAGTAAAAAAGTACCATGATTTAGATTGGTTGTTTGTGTTTTTGGGTCATATAATATTGTATAAATTTATAATTTGTATAAAAGTACAAAAAAATAATGTCACGCCATGCAGGTAACATAAATATGTTTAACGATAAGTATTGTTTTTTACATAGGCATTTTTTATTATTTTTTTAAAATATTGTTACAGTCCACGAACTTAAATACTAACGTAGCGTGGGTGTCTTTAGTGTGATTAAAGTGAGTTTATTCACACAAGACTAAATATTATTGGATTTGGGAAAAGGAAAGCTTTTGCGTGTAGTGGATTCCAGTCTGGACACTCTGGGAATAACCGAACGAAGGGAGTGGAAAGTTTGGGACCTCTTAAGTTGGACTGTAAAAAAATGTATAAAAGTGGCACTATGTGTTACTCTGTTGGGAGCTGCCCAAGGAATTAAACTTGCGAACTCCTTGGAACAGAAGCTGTGAGAATACCCATAAAAAGCGACATATCCTCTACAGCCCGTCGGTAGGTAAGATAACAAAGCTTTTCTGTAAGCGTGTTAATTTAAAAATTGGGCTAGGGGCGCCAAAATCACTTCCCCCCCTCCCCCAATGAGAAGGTGTTCGCTCCGGCCCTGCATCTATTGAACATTTTAAAAGTGTCAAAGTTAATAGACATGATAAAAATATGGGGTAGCGATTAATTATGAAAATAATTTATCAAAAAATATACCATTTTACTCAATATCTACAAAAATGTGACATCTGATATGTAAACATGTAACTTATTTCTAAAGCACTTTTAATTTACGCGTTATAATGGTGGAATTAATAATTTTTAAAATTTTAGCTTTTTAAAATACCTGAAAAAATTCGACATAACTAACATCCAATTTTATATATTAAATTATGTTTTTTTTAGTAATTTTTTTCTTATTGAGTAGTTATTAGCTTTTAATGAAGATTCCTGTTATTATTTTTTTATAAAAGAAACAATATCATCCCTTGGTCCATAACCCATGTCATTTATCCGTTATACTTTTAATTAATTTTTATATCTAAGTTGGTATAATTGGTTTTTGTGTATAATTATTTAACGAAAGCCAATAACTTAAGCACTAACTAACATAACAAAATCAAAGTTACGTTTCCTTGAAGGTGTTAGACAATGTAATGGTTTCAATAACACTAGAATCTTGGACTTCCATTGTCTTTATTTGTTAATTGTTACACAACGTTTCGGTTAGTGATGTATCTCCAACCGTTTTCAAGTGATAACTAAAAACTATTCCTAAAAGCTACGACTTATATACTATCCCTTGTTCACCGAAGCTTGACCGACTTTTCACGGTTCAGCAACGGCTGCCAGATATTCGAAATATCGATGCTAGGCTTGCTAAATACATTTTTGTTGTTTAAAATTATTACAGCTTCTTTGAATTTTCTTTTCTTCCAGTGGGTTTCTTTATAAATAGTTTTTGCTTCCGACCATTGTATGCGGTTTTGTTTTGACCAAGCGTGTTCGGCAATCCCTGACTTCGACGTTTCACCTCGTTCCGTTTTTTTTGTGTTCTTTAACTTTAACTTCAAGTGGTCTCTCCACTCCACGAAATCAAACAGGGGGTTATACGTACTTTATATAATCGTGCAGTGACCTTATGTAACAGTAGGGAATCACTGCAAGAGGAAATGGATAACATAACTAGGGATCTTAAGCAGAACGGATACAGTGAGAGGCTAATAAAGGAAACAATCGAAAAATATCAAAATAAGACAAGAAACTCTAATTTGAACCAAGACCACTGACTGACAATTCCATATATTAAAGGAACTGCGGAAAAGATTCGCAGAATCGCGAATAAGTATAATATTAAAACGGGTTTAAATCCCAAACCACTCTAAGAAGTATTCTTACTAAGACGAGACAACAATGTTTCAAATAAGGACTGTATCTACCAAATTCCCTGTGAATGTGGTGAGGTATACATCCGGGAAACAAAGAGACCACTTGAAGTTAGAGTTAAAGAACACAAAAAACATACGGAACGAGGTGAAACGTCAAGTCAGGGATTGCCGAACACGCTTGGTAAACAACACCGCATACAATGGTCGAAGCAAAACTATTTATAAGAAACCACTAAGAAAAGAAAATTCAAGAAGCTGTAATAATTTTAAACAACAAAAATGTATTTAGCAAGCCTAGCATCGATATTTCGAATACCGCAGCCGTTGCTGAACCGTGAAAAGTAGGACAAGCTTCGGTGAACAAGGGATAGTATATAAGTCGTAAGAAACGTTGTGTAACAATTAACAAATAAAGACAATGGAAGTCCAAGATTTTAGTGTTATTAAAATCAAAGTTGTTTTTTTACCAATGTTTGTATTAAATTGGATATATTTTGATTTTCTAGAAACCTTTGTACACGTATGCGCATAATTCACAAAATTTGGTTATCTTGTAAACCCAGTTTGGTTTTTAATGATTAATGGATTCGCCTGACGTGTTTTTTAATTTTGATTTAAGTTAAAGTTGTCTTCAGCGATTTTTTTTAAGTTAAGTTAAATATATGAGCACAAACAGTAACCAGTTTTTCCCAAATATGGTATTTTATTATTCTATTCTCTATAAATTTCTGTTATCGTACAACTAATACTTTCACAATGTGTCAGAGACAAGCACCCTTTACAACATTTTTTTTATAGCGAAAAATAAAATTACTTTGCATAAATACGCCACGTCAAATGAATATCTGGCTAAAGAAAATTGATTTGTAATTCGAACTGCTGACATTTTCCTTTTAATTTGCTTGTTACGGTGTGATAAAAGCCGACGAGGCAAAAACCACCCACTAAACAATCCCTGGAGAAATATTTTCCCTTATTTCGCATTTTCTGGTCAGTGGCGCCATAGATATTTTTGCGCAAAGAGTCTGTTAAATTTATTAAAGCGGAAGAATCCATATAACAACATCATAATAAAGGAGATGCTATAAAAACTTTATTGAATTTAACACTAAGATTTGAAGCTGTTGTATTGTGTGAACTGGAATGTTTACAGCATATGGAAAAATTATTAGTAATTAGTGATTTTATTATTATCGAGGGTGTCCCGAAAATACGTATACAA
The DNA here is from genome assembly GCA_019359885.1 of Listronotus oregonensis. NCBI lineage: Eukaryota > Metazoa > Arthropoda > Insecta > Coleoptera > Curculionidae > Listronotus > Listronotus oregonensis. The sequence continues at coordinate 43,273 of JAHBCN010005108.1, forward strand.
AATTTTATAACAGACTCTTGACGTCAGAACACGTGGATTTAAGCTGAAAATTTTTCCTAAATTTCCTAAAACCATGAAAATTGATTTCAGTGTTTTGTGGTGTACAGTCAGACACCATAAAATGACAGGAAACGCAGGAAATTGTCTGGCAAAACGACTCATCCAAAGTAGCCCAGTCTGTAGGTAATTTTCATGACTTTAATTTGTAACAGGTTGAAAGGTGTTAGAACTGGTAGAGGGCGATTACCTGAATATGACTATATAGTTTTAGACTCGAAGTGTGCAGGGGTGGGGGGTGGAGGGTTAAAAGTGCTAAAAACCTGTTTTTCGCTTCTGCAAGTGCCATTATTAATTTTAGAGGAATACGTTCAAAATGTTTTTTTAGGTATTAAAAAAGCCTATAATTTGAGCCCTGCTAAAATTATTTTGGTCCATTTGTTTATGAAAAATGGAAAAAAACCGTTAAAAATAGCCATTTTTTGAAATGTTGATAATTATTGCAAAAATATTTTTTTATCAATTTCTGTCATTGAAAAACAAAGGTTTTTTATTTCTTAATTAAATGAGAGGTCTAAAGCATGATCGGATAATTTTTTGCTAAGATAGTTGAGTTTTATTGATTTTACAGCCCCAATATACTAGGCTATATCTTTTTTGTTTATAAATATTTTAGGTATTACAAACTGTCTTTTGCTTTTTCAAGACTTATATTTTACTAATTTAGATCAACAAAATAAAAAAATAATATTATGTCCTTCATTTTGAGCCTTGAAAAAAGGTACTTTTTGTCAATAAACAATTGGAGCCGGAACGCTCCCTGCATAGGTTAATAATTTTAAACCAAGAAATATGGAAAGCTGGCTTCAAAACAAATATTTTTGAAAAAAAGAAGTTATTTTATTTATTTAAATTCCTAATTAGTTATAATTTGCAATAAAGATTCAAAAATAAAAAAATATTAATTTTCAATTTTTTCCAGAATCATACCTTAAAAAAATCCTAAAAATTCGGTTATTTAATTATAACTCAAAAAATATTACATTCAGATGAAAAAATTATATTACTTAAATTAAAGGTATTGTAAAAATACATAGTTTATGTCCTATAAAGTTTTGTGTATCGTTAATAGTTTTTAAGATATTGACGCTTAACATTTAAGAAAATCGTTAATATCTAAAATTATGCCTTTTCTTGATTATTTGCTGTTTGACCGCCAATTTTTACTTCAGATTTGTGAAAATCCTATGCCCACCCCTTTTTTTGTGGGCCTGTGTAATCAATTAAACCTAATTATAATTAATTGATTTATTTATATTTAAATTTTTATCTGAAACCCTATTAGACGACATACCAATTAATAAATCTGAAGCTAAAATTTCGGTTTCAGTTTCAGAGATATTAATTGATCTCTCGCCAATACCATTTTAATTGGAGAATTCATGAACACCAATTTGGCTTTTCGATTTCTAAAGTGCCTTCAGATTTATTAATTGATATGTCGTCTAATAGGGTTTCAGATACAAAATTTAAATATAAATAAAATTAAGTTTAATTAATTACACAGGCCCACAAAAAAAAGGTGTGTGAATATAGGATTTTCTGGAGTATTTTTTTCCAGTGAACACAAATCTGAAGTCAAAATTGGAAGTCAAACAGCAAATAATCAAGAAAAGGCATAATTTCAGATATTAACGATTTTTTTAAATGTAAAGCGTCAATATCTTAAAAACTATTAACGATACACAAAACTTTATAGGACATAAACTATGTATTTTACAAGACCTTTAATTTAAGTAATATAATTTTTTCATCCAAATGCAATATTTTTCTATTTATAATCAAATAACCGAATTTTTAGGACTTTTTTAAGGTATGCTTCTGGAAAAAATTGAAAATTAATATTTTTTTTATTTTTGAATGTTTATTGCAAATTTGAAGTAATTTTGAATTTAAATAAATAAAATAACTCTTTTTTTTTGAAATATTTGTTTTGAAGCCAGCTTTCCATATATCTTGGTTTAAAATTCTTAACTTACGCAGGGGGCGCACCGGCTCCAATTGTTTTATTAACAAAAAGTACCTTTTTTTCAAGGCTCAAAACAAAGGACTTAATATTATTTTTTTTATTTTGTTGATTTAAATTAGTAAAATATAAGTCTTGAAAAAGCAAAAGACAGTTTGTAATACCTAAAATATTTATAAACAAAAAAGATGTAGCCTACTGGATTAGGGCTGTAAAATCAGTGAAACTCAATTATTTTAGCAAAAAATTACCCGATCATGCTTTAGAACTTCTCATTTAATTAGGAATTAAAAAACCTATTTTTTGCAATGACAGAAATGAATAAAAAATATTTTCGCAATAATTATCAACATTTCAAAAAATAAAAAATATTTAGAACGTATTTCTCTAAAATGAACAATGGCGCTTGCAGAAGCGGAAAACAAGTTTTTAGCACTTTTAACCCTCCACCCCCCACCCCTGCACACTATTTTTGAGTCTAAAACTATGTTCAGAATCACCCTCTCAACCTGTTACAAATTAACGTCATAAACAGCCCTAATTTTTACCTACAGACTGGGCGAATGAAAGATTTTTAAAAAATAAAAATTATTAATACACAGGGTTATTGGTAATTGAAAACATACCTTTGGGGATGTAATAAAACATAAGGTAAGAAGTAAATTTGCCCTAAAATGTATTATACAAAACGCAATTGGATTTGAGATATTTGTATATTTAATTTTTCTTAAAAGGGGTCGATTTTAGTGTCTTAAAATGCAATTTTTAAAAATGTGTTAAATTTTTGTAACTTTTTTGCTGGAATACTTGTTCAACGCTATGAACTTTCGTTTGGAAAATAAAATATTTGCAAGCATTTCGATAGTGTGAAAATCTAGAAGAAAATCAGGAAATGCATCTTAGGGTTGAATTTACTCCTTACCTTATGTTCTTTTACATACCCAAAGGAATATATCTAGTTACCAATTACCCTGTATACATATAGTTACCGGTTAAAAATATCTGGGTTGCCATAACGTTGATAAAAAAAATCAAAATATATAATTTCTGATAACGTTGCGCTTATAAACTTTAATTTTTTATAGCTAATTATTTTACTTCTACTAAACGTCAGGGTGTCTCATTAAATACCATACTTTTTTACACCTTATTGCTTAAAAAAAAATTAACATACGACCAACACTGGCACCATCTAACAAAATCTGTAAATTTACCCGAACAATTTTCTACCAAATTTTATGTAATTTGGATTTCACATTCTTCTTGTTACTATAAAACAAGAAATTGACTACAAACGCCACACTTACCAAAAATTTGTTTTTTAAAACATATTTTTCGTGAAACACCAAGAAAGCGAAAAAAAGGAATTTTTTTGATAAAAACAAAATTTTTCCTATTCCATATACGTATTATATTAAATATACGTAGAATAATGTCAAAAGCGGCGTAAAGAGGTTCCGGCAATATTTAAACATTCTGGTACAGGATCCGGCACCCAGGCAAATTTTATTGGTAGATTTGAATTCGTTCCGCCCATTAATGCGAATTGCAAAGTAAGTATAGTCTGTCTCAAAGTATATCGCTATGGCTTTTGACGGACAATACTCCAATAAACCTTTAACGATTTTATTACCTTTTGTTATCGGGTAAACCCATTATTTCATACTGGCAGGGGTGGGCCAGGTATTTCTTGAGTATTGACCATTAGGTATATAAATATTTCGGCTAATATTTTAGTGACAGTGTTGAATAACCGTTTTTACTGTGCGTTTCGAAAAAGTTGTTTAACGAGAATATAACTATGTCGCGACGCAATTATTTGTCATTAGATGCAAAACAGGTTGTGAAAAATGTGTATGAAACTTTAACCAGTAGAGGACTAATTAAACAAGAAGCTTTAAAAGAAACCTGTCTACTTACAAAAACTCCAATATAATCGATAAGGGATATTATTATTAGTGAAGAATTAAACAAAAGAAGAAAACGTAGTGATTTTCAATCTTACCGTATAGACAATAGTGATCGGGACCTAATAAGAAGAAAAATATATTGTCTTTATGAAAGCGGAGTTGTTTCTACCTTGGATAAACGGAAAAAGAAGCTAGTAGAAGACGAAACCAATATAAATATAAGCCCTGCCACCCTCCATAGAGTTGTTTGTAAAATGGGATTAAAATACGGCAAAATGGACAAAAGACAAGTAGTAATGGAATCGCACAGATTACGCCCATGGAGATTGAATTACCTTCAAGAAATTAAAAGATATAGGTTAGAAAACATATCCATAATTTACCTCGATGAAACATGGTTTGATACACACGACACAGTATTCAAAGGAATCTCAATGATGACTCTGAAAGTGAAACAGAATTAGATTTAGATATTTGGATTAAAAATGTAATTATGTATAGATAATATAGTTATATATAAATTTATTAAAACTTTGCATATATTTAATTTCTTAATGTAATTTTAAGATTATACCTACCTAAATAAACAATAAATTACAAATCTTTATATTATTAGAGTCCGTTCCTAATGTTCTGTCCTTTAATACCTACTGATCCGCAGTTTTATTGTTGTCGGCAGGTATAATCCATAAATGAAGGCAAAAGCTAACACGGTATACTTTGAGACAAACTATACCAGAATGTTTGGTGTTGCTCAAACACATGTCGGAATGATGCCATACAGTTGGCGGCTTACCACGTATCAACAATGCAGTCTTGCAGTGTCCTCAATATCCTCAAAAAAGAATTACTCAGATGCTTGCAGACAAGAATCTGAAGTAACTTTGGAAGTTTTCTTAATGTAAGAGCATCATAATACTTTTGGCACACACCCTGAGAGTAATTTTTAAATACAGCTGGAAGTTCAATACTAATCTGCCGCAGAATAAACTTGAGCATTAAGGTAAAAATTACTGCAATTAGTCGACGCAAAGTAGGGCTACTAAAGGTTTTAAAAGGCTTTTAGGTAGGTCACCAAACAGAGAACTTAATATATCAAGAAAACAAAAACGTAATTTGACAACTAACATGGCGCAAAATTAGCCTAATCTAACTTCGATAGATTAGGACATTAACAAAGTTTTTTTTTAGTTTTATTGGTAATTTTTTTATATAATTTGTTAAAAATATATATTTAATCTCTAAGAGAAGCAATACAAGAATATTTATGTGTATGTGGGCGTCAATCACTGAAATCCGTCATTTTCTCTCATGACTGAATCCGTCATTTCCACTCATGCCTGAATCCGTTTTAGGAAAATAGAGTAATAATCATCTTTAATTTATTGTTAAATAAATACATGGTTAGTTCGTGACCATCAAATAAGTTTTTTACGGTTTTGCCCGCAATACAAACATGTACTAACTAGTTATTTCTGAGAATGATGGATATATACCATTTCGAACTGTATTTCAGCATGATTACAACAACGATTTTTATTTCAGAATTTCTATAGTAAAAGTAATGCACAACATTCTGACCTGCACTTAAGCATATTAGTTGATTATTGCAAATGCACAAATCCAATTTACCTGATTGTCGAATCCTATACCGGAATGTTTAAATGCTTTTAGACATGCTGTGTACGCTATTTGTTCGATAAGCATTGAGAAAGTACCTACTTTCCAGAGAGTTTTAAAAAAGAAGTAGCTATTTTTTGGCCTAGTTAGGATAAGCTTACTACACGACCTAGTTATGTCTCCTGAACTTGGCCGGAAAAGACTACATTTGTAACACTTTCCGAAAAGTCGGTAATTTCGAAAAAATATTTTCCCTAAGCGGTCTTTTATATAAAAAAAAACACGACACTGTTTTCATTACCCATCAGCCTTTTTAATTAAATTCCATAAAAAATACTTTTCAGTGCGTCTACGAAGAAAAGTTATGGTTATGTTATGAGTAATGTAGCATTTATCCTTGGCGTGTTAATAGGGTGCTTTAGCTCCTATAATGGTGAAATGGAGACTCTGGGCTGTTATTATAAATTGCAAAAAAGTCAATATTTGTAGGTCGTTTGATACTAAATACCTGTTTAGTCAATTGAATAAAAAATACCAATAATTTTCTTTAAATTTAACATAATAAATTAATCTCTCATGATAAAGAATAACACATAATAAATAAAAAAAGCTATTTCTTTTTAAATAGTTAAGCTTAAGTTGACTATTACTTTTATAAGTTATAGTTTTTTCTTATAAAACTATAAAGGTTATTTCTCCTTGTAATACTATTAGATCTTGAATAATTACTTAACATTTTGTCGAGTTTACTAAAACTCACTTTTTGTTAATATTGCCTAAATGATATTTGGTAAAAAAAATATGACATTAATTGAAAATTGGGTATTTATATTAGGTTCAGTGTTAAGGATAAATTTATATAAAAACACTTATTTACTATCTTTAGTTAAACAAAAATCGTAATGGCGGAGTTTGGATATTTTGGTATGCTGTTAATAGGTTGGCAGCAAATTATACAGATACAATATTTTGGTAATAATAATGCCTGCGTTATTTTTTGTATATTTATTAGTATAAAAGTATAACTTATTTTACTTATTTGTAGGTGGTAGAGGAGCTTTCCTCGCCTGAGGCGGTACCACCCCACTTGCCCTTTAAAGGACTCGTGAAGTCTTAGTACGTTTCGAGTTCTGGGCGGTGAGTCAGTTTTCCTTCTTCCTCCTCCTTCTTTCTCTTTTAGTTTTCCTTCTTCCTCTTCTTTCTTTTCCTTTTTCTTTTCCTTTCTCTTTTTTTTTTCCACTCTACTAAAATTTGGAAATAATGATGATGGCACACCCGAACGTAAAGTTATCCGGAGGTAAAATACCCCTCCATTCGGTTCTCCGGGCGAGGGCACATTTGAGGGCCACCATCGAAAAGTCTGATATCGTTTACAAATACATGTGGGCTTAACTCTAACGTGAACTCTGTTCACCATTATCTTCAATCCTCCAAACCCCACATACTATTTCTTACTGAAACCCAAATAAGTCCCAAAATAGCAACCAACCACCTCCTTTTCCCAGGTTATGAACTCATTTCATCTTTTCGACCCCATGGCGGCGTTTGTGCTTACGTTCGCAACGACCTGGCTTGTGTTAGGGTTTCTAACCTCGAATCGGGTAGGCCTGATATTCTTTGGCTTAAACTTACTTTCAGATCTTCTACTAAATTCATCTGCTGTATATACCGGTCCCCGTCTGACAATTCCTACAACGAGTTCTTTGATTTCCTTTCAATAAAGATCGACAATATTATTTCCCAGTTTCTATTGGCCGAAGTAATCGTCCTCGGGGATTTTAATGTTTACAATAAGGATTGGCTAGGCTCCACAAATACTGATACACAAGGCAGAGCAGCAGTTGTCCCTGTTTCTCATAAAATGTCCGATATAATTTTTAAAGTCAAACAGATCAAGCGTACTTTCTTTTCTTAATACTAAAAAATCGTCTGGGCTGGATGGCATACCAGCAATCGTCTTAAAAAATGTGCTTCCGAGCTTGCACCCATCTTAACTCGCCTCTTTCGAATCCCTTACGATACGGGCATTTTCCTGGAGAGTTGGAAAGCTGCACGTGTGCAACCTGTCCCCAAAAAAGGCTCCAAAAGTCTCCCTTCTAACTATAGACCTATATCTCTTCTTTCAGTTGTTTGCAAGGTTATGGAAAAATTCATTAATTCCCAAATCTTAAAGTATCTGGAAAAACATAAGATCTTACATGATGGACAATATGGATTCCGTCACAGTAGATCCACAGCTGATCTTCTTTCCTTTGTCTCACACAACTGGAACAAGTCCCTTGAGTTTCTTGGTGAATCCCAGATCGTTGCTTTTGACATATCCAAAGCTTTCGATCAGGTCTGGCATGATGGGCTTCTTAACAATCTTCCTTCTTACGGTCTTCCACCTAAGCTTTGCTCTTGGCTTTCCAGTTTCCTTTCTAACCGACGTATATCAGTTAATGTAGATGGTCATTCCTCCAGCTTCTACCAAATTAATGCTGGGGTGCCCCAGGGCTCAGTGCTGGCACCCACGCTGTTTCTTCTACACATTAACGATCTTCTCTCTTCCACAATCAATCCCATTCATAGTTTTGCTGACGATAGTACCCTCCACTCTAGTATTCAATTTCTTAAGCCACTGTGTAATTCTGATTTTGAAAACAAGCGCAGGTCAATGCAGATATCTCTTTCACAAGACCTTAAACTTATCTTGGATTGGGGCGCCAAAAATCGTGTTCAGTCTAATGCCTCAAAAACACAGTCATGTTCGCTGTCGCGAAAAAAGTCTGCGAATCCTCATCCCTTACATATGAGCGGCCAAGTTCTGCAAAACAAAGAGTCGTTTAATCTAGTCGGCATTACTTTTGAAAATAACCTCAACTGGCACAAACACATTTCATCCATAGCTTCGGCAGCTTCAAAAAAGATTGGATTCCTCTTTCGAGCCAGAAAATATTTCTCTTCTTCCAATCTGTACACTCTGTATGTATCCCAAATCAGACCCTCTTTGGAATATTGTTCTCATGTCTGGGGAATGGCGTCCCCTACAAAACTTAGCATTCTGGACTCCATTCAAAAAGAGCTGTTCGTCTTATTAATAATCCAACGCTCACAGAAAGGCTTCCTCTTCTTGCCCATCGTCGAGCTGTAGGGGATCTGTCGCTCTTCTATAGGTATTTTCACGGCTTCTGCTCAGAGCGAACTAAAGTCTCGTCTATCTCTAACAGAAAGCGACTACGCCCGTCAAAAATTGTGTATCTTTGCCAACATTGCAAAAAAAATCACCAAATCCACTTTTGTGTAGTTTTAATTGGTTAGTCTTAAAATCAGGTCAAATTAAAAAAAATTAGTGTGTTACTAAATTTTTCTAAAATTAAAGCTCGAGCGTTACCCCTGTGCACGCCACTGGCGAAATTAGAAAAAAAAAACTTTAGCTTAAAATATTCCTCTGTACACATTTAAAACTGTCACCAAATTTCAACGTCATTCTAATTTGCGTCGTTTAGTTATTTGGGAAAAACTTATATTTTTTAAATATTTTAACACCCTGTATCAAGAAAACAAAGCTGTTTAGGACATAATATGTTTATATGAACTTTTTGTTTTAAAATACGATAAGAAATATCCCCCTGAAGTTTGGCCACATATTTTATTAACACCCTGTACATTAGGTAAACTTTTTCGCCCGAAGTCAAATCCCTTTGACTGGGAAATAGCTAACTTCTTAAAAAAAATGTTCAGGAAGTCAGTACTTTTCCGATAGTTGCCGAAGAAATGGAGCACACACAGCACGTCCAAAAATGTTTTTTTTAACCATGCAAACTTATAAGCTTCTCTTATGGTGCTCCTGAAATTCTGTTTACTTGTCAAAAAATAGCACTTTCTCCGGACTTATTACGAAACGCACTATAAAAAAATTAAAGTTCTGAAAAGAATAATTTGTGTATTTTTTATTAAAAGTTATTTGGTATTAAAACGCATCATTCAAAGTAAAAGTTAAAATTTTTAAAATATAATTTAAAAATTTGGCACTGTGGACATTAAGACGAGAACATGGCTATAATTTAAATATACTAAAAAATTTCCATATTATAAATTTGTTTATAGACAGGATCCTAATAATATAAATAATTAAATATGCATATTTAATAACACTCAAAATTTGGTACATTCCATATGTTTAACAATACTATATTATCCGCTAAGAAAAAGGCGAAAGAATTTCAATGGCATTAAAAATATGTCAATGAAATTAAATTTACATAAATTTAAGTAAAATTACTATCTACTTTGCATATTGTTGTCCAAAATATATGTCTAACGGCCATGTTTTTGGAACCTTTTGGTTTTAAATTTAGGGGATATTATAGCTCAACTAAACGGACTACGTTCCCTAGAAAAAGAAAACACGATTAAGTCATTTCTGAAGATGAAAAGTTATTTTAGCTGTACACGAAGAAATGCAATAAATAAAAAAGCTTTTGCGCAAATTTTGTTTATTAATAAAATCCTTTTAGAGCGTTTTCGGTACCATCTATCTGTGAAAATATTTTAAAATTTATTTTTGTAGATATCCACTAATTATTCCCTGTAGATATAAATGTATTTTCCATTTTGTATAGTTGTGATACCACATCTTATATATTTACCAGACTATGTTACTTCCAAATATCACCGTAATCTTTGCCGACCAAAAACACAAAAACAGTCCATATAAACAACCAACATGAATATATATTTGCACTATTAAGTCAGGCCACTTTATAGAAGGCACAAATTCTTCAATTTCTTTTCTTAAATTACTATTTTCTTTGGTTTCTTCATTTAGTTGTTTAATGGTCCTATTTATATCATTGTCTTTTTCACTAAATACATCACTTGGACCGCCAAATTTCTTATTTTTTTGTTCACTATCTTCAATGTTGTTATTTGTAAGGTTGGAGGCTGAGGTGGTTCGACATATTAATGTTGTTGTGGATGCACTTTCTGGTGTTGGTGGAGTTGTTGGACACATGATGATATAGGTTAAATTACGAGCTTTTTAATATTCCATTGGTTTTTTTCTGAAAAAAAAGAGGCTTTAAGTGAGCAGTTTCAGGTTTAATTAAAATAACTTTAAATTTCAGGATTTTAAAATATGCAGTGTAATTATTTACCCTTTTACTGTTGTTAGTCACTAATGGTAATATGGTTTATATGTTATGTAATGAAAAATGGTATAGTAAAGAAGTGAATATAAGGTATGAAAAAAAAATGCTATAATACTATAAAGGGTGGACAAGATAGTGTTAAAACTTGGAAAATAAACATACATTTATTAGGCATCACAACGCTATTCAACAATATAATTTTCATTTCAGAAGGAAGAAATGAATTAATATGAGATTTGTCTCGGCAAAAGTACACCTTGCTTTAAAAAATTGTTCGTATTCTCGATGATACTCCAATGCATAGCTATAATGAATTCCGGTTTATGGCATAAATATCCTGAATCACGTACTTTCAGATCCATTTTGTAAAATTTCGTTCTGAATTAGTAATAAACTGCAAAAACCATAAAACCGTTCAGTTTTCTCTTATCACTCTGATATAGCCAACAAAATAAGATCCGTCCCCTATTCCTATAAACCTCGGTAAAAGCAAGAGCTCCAATATCTGTAAATGTATGTCTGTTGTATGTTTTTAATCATAACTAAGTTTTTTTTTAAACAACTTTAATTAATAAAATTCTAAAAACTTTGAACCTCGGCTTTCAAATCATCAGACGTTCAAATACTTACTTTTTCTCAACAACAGATCTTTTATAAAATATTATTTTCTAAGAAAAGTACTGCACTCCAATAAATCTTTGAAAAAAGAAGAGCAAAACCATTTTTATAAAACACAAGCTCAAAAACCACACATTGAAGAATAAAAATATGAGCTTTTCTTTTTTCTTTTCTGATGTTTTGGACTCTGGACCCTGAAAAAAATGTCTATGTGTGTGTTTGCCTGTGTGATTAATTTTATATTTTAGATGAGAGTTGGAAGTCCGAATTCAACAGAATTAAAGGTACAAAAATCGTTTAAGTTAATGTTTTAAGTTTTATCAAATTGTTTAGGTCATGGTCATGCGTAAACAGGATTTTTTAGGACGCAAATGTAAAAAAATCATAAAAGAGAAATTTGGCAATAACACTGGTTTAGGGAATGTGTCAATTGTTAGCAATTAGAAGCTCTTGGTTCTTCCAGGATGGGCGAGTCATTAGCGTATAGAAGGGGATTTTTGCAAGAGTTAAAAAAAAAAAAATACATAAAATAATCCTGTTAAAGATAATTTACTATAAAAATCATCTCGGTTCTGACAGTTTGTGTAAGAATCGTGCAATTTTTTATTACGGATAAAATGTTATATTAAGAGAAAATATGCTTCAAATTAAACCAATTATGGTACGAAAATACATGTCAATTTGTTTGTATGTTATTCTAAACAGTTGTCATTTATTTTTAAAAGGTATCACTTTTGACAAATTTTATTTATGAGAAATGGCATTTTTGACCAATGTAATTTTTGACTAATCGCATTTTTACCAGGCGTATTTTTTGCACAGCTTTACTTTAGTAACAGATTTTGTTAAACATTTAGAGTTTTTAAAAATATAATTAAAAAAAATATTTCTACTTTTTAACAATTAATTGTAGTAGGTATTACTTTAACAAGTTTAATGTTTTGGACATTAAATTTTGGACATGCCATTTTTAGATGTGTTGAAAACAGATATTATTACCTTTACGTAATTTCTTTTTCACCTTCAATCAAAACACTGATATATTATACCACTTGCGACAATAACGATTAAGGAAATCTAATAGAAAAATGCCTTTTCGTTAAAACACGTTTTTTAGTTATCTTAAAGAAAACCATTGATATAAATATTTTCAGAGTAATCTAACGTGACCATTATAAAAAAAACCTTACAGCAGAGAAAAAAATTTACTTATTGCTACTTTTGTGTAGCTATACAATTTCTGGTAAATTAGTTGAATTACTTCAGTGGACTTTGCATAGAATTTAATTATAGTTTAAAATATAGACATTAATTTTAATGATAGCATAAATTTACATGGTAGATGTAAAGCAATTATTATTTATTAAAAGATGCCGTCTTTTATTTAATATGTATTTTTTTAACTGCATCCAAATAAGGTTTGAAAATTGGCATTGATAAGAGGATCAATTTAAGAAAATTATTATTTATTAAAGTATACCGAAGTATCATCACAAAACTATGAATAAAATCGTGGACAATGGAGTCATTAATTAGAAGAAAATGAAGAGTTGCTGCTAAGCATGCATTGACTTAGAAAAAGCTCGAAGAGTGACCATTTACAATAACAGATATGATATTGTAAATATGTTTTTCTACAAGCGTGCGGAAAACTATACTTTTCCGCACTAATCTGCGTGCGGAGAATGGCACTTTTCTGCACTAGAGCGAAAAATAGCACTTTTGTCTGGACCATATTGAAGACCAAGGAAATTTAGTATTAATACACATCCCAGACTTAAAAAATCACAGCTCTAGAAGCTTTGTCATTTCCGGAGATGCCGAAAATGGAAAATTTTTGAATCTATATAGAAAGTATGCCAGTTTAAGAAAGCCGACAACACCACATAGGCGATTTTTTGTGAACTATAAACACGGAGTGTGCACAGTACAATGTATCGGCATTAATACCTTCGGGAAAATGCCTTTGGATAGAGCGGCCTATCTCAAACTTCCTTACCCGAAAATTGTATACTGGGCATAGCTTTCGCCGGTCCTCTGAAACATTTCTCGCAAACTCCGGAGAACAAATATCCAACATTAAACGTCTTGGAGGCTGGAAGTCTACATCAGTCGCTGAAGGATACCTCGAGAATTCAGCAAATTTTAGAAAGGATATTTCAAACAAAATACTCAATTTTACCGAAAGACCTTCCTCTATCCAGAAACAACCGTCAATGCCATCTTCCAAAGTACTAAACCTCTCGGTTCAAGAAACTACTTCCATAGTTGCAAAAGATTGGCTCATCAAGAACCAACGCCGCCGCCGTTTCTACAGAAAGCAACTCGCGTCAGCAATAAATTTGCAAAACGCCACCAATTGCACTTTTTCTATAAATGTTAATAATAATAATAATTAGTGTATAAATTCCTTTGTTAATAAATAATATTTTATTCATAAATCTGTAAAATATGTTGGTTTTCTTCTCGCTTGTAGAAGAAAAAATATTGTTCCTAACACTTGCGGAAAGTAACTTTTCCGCTTTTGGCTGCTTACCCGAACTCCGCTGCGCGTCGCATCGTTCGTGTAACGGCAGCCGCGTGCGGAAAAGTATTACTTTCCGCACTTGCTAGGAAAATAACTAAATTGTAATAGTTAAAGAAAAAAATTGGGCATTCACACGCAAAACTTTGGTGGTGGTGGTTAAGCGTTGCATTATGCTAGACCTGGTCAAAGCAAGAAGCAATAAACTCAAGGAACTTAAATTTGTGTTTTTGATTTTTTTTATATTTTAAAATTTGGGGGGGGTTAATTTTTTTTATTTTGAAACTTTTTATTAATGTTAAAAGTTTAAATAACCCCCTTTTTTGGTTTATCTTTGGGTTTTATACTACTTTTCATATTTTGTAAGAATTATTAGAAAAAAAAAGTAACGGAATATCCAAAGTTGTTTCGCAGTGAGTTAATTATTTTATAAAGCTATTTTAATTGATAATAAAGTAATAAAAAAATTGAATGTAAAAATAATCCGCTCTTATCCATTAATAAAAATTCTTTGTTGACGCAAAAATGGCAATAATTACGATCATGTATTATTTTAAAAGATATGACTAGCCGATTACATCATCGTTTTACAGTACTAAACAATTATTATTCATCAATTTAAATTATGTCATCCATTGCCGGTCCCCAAGGCGGAAAAAATGGTAGCTATTTTAAAACTATTTAGTGTATTATCATTTGCAAATAAAATAACAGTAAAAATGGTTCACATGGTTCGCGAATATTTATTTATAATAATTATATAGAATAAAACCGGTATCACTAATATGGTACTTCCCTATGTTGGTCTTAATTTTTATAGTC